>VWZS01003730.1:1016941-1040852 GCA_013397075.1 Rhabdornis inornatus
GGGACAGGGACAGAGGGACAGGGACAGGGGTGGGGACAGAGAGACAGGGACAGAGATGGAGACAAAGAGACGGGGACAGACGGACAGGGACAGACGGACAGAGATGGAGACAAAGAGACAGGGACAGAGGGGCAGAGATGGGGACAGAGGGACAGGGACAGAAAGACAGAGACAGAGGGACAGGGATGAGGATAGAGATGGGGACAATGAGGGACTGCGCAGGAAAAGAGGAAAGAGGGAGAAGTGTGTGAGAGAAGATGGAGGTGGGAACAACAGAGAGAGGATGAGTGGAGAAAATAAGTGGGCAGAGGAAAAGTAGGGAAGAAAGAGAGAAAAGGAAAGAGAGAAAGGAGAAATGAAGGAGGGAAAGAGTGAGGGGGGAAAGGGAAGGAAGGAAGGAAGGAAGGAAGGAAGGAAGGAAGGAAGGAAGGATCTATCTGGCACCAGTCTGGCCAGGACCCATTGATGCTCATGAATTTCTCCCAGTTTTGCACCTGCACTGGAGAGGAAAGGAACCGCTGGCTGCGGGGGGCTGGTCCATCCCAATTTTCCAGACATTGCTGGGCTCCAACAGGACAGTCTGGGCCAGCCCCACCTGCCTTAAGGTGCCTCCTTCACTGGGTTATTTCATAAACACAAAAATTCACTTACACACTATTCCCACATGGAAATCCGCACTCCTTTCATTAATAAAAACATCATTAAAAATGATTTGCTTTAAAATTTGTAGCCTTCTTAAAATTTTCACTATTGAACCCCAAGCAGAGCATTATGGCTGGTTTAATGCCCCTTTTTGGATGCATTTTGGCTGATTTTCGTGGCTGCTCAGGCATGTTCAGCCTGCAGTTCCAAAGAATGATTCCTGCAGCACAAGGAGTTGCTTTCTGCATTTTTCCCAGGGTTTGGATTCATCTGATTCATCTGTCCCTCCCTTTATTTAGGTGTTTTCACAAGGGAGAGCTGCATTTTGTTTGCTTCAAAATCCCAGATCCTTTTTTAACCTCTTCCACTGAAATATTTTATTCAGCTTGGTAAAAATGAATTTTAGAGGTAATTCAGGCACATCCAAAGATTGATTTAATTTATAAAGATGTAGTAGCCTTTTCTGCTTCCCAAAGAAAAGATGATTTCCTATGGCATCCCTATGAGCTGCTCCAGGCTGCAGCGACAGAAAAGACGCTGCAAAAGGAATTTGAAGCGAATTTCAGCCCTGTGGAGACAAACCAGAGAACTGAACCAGCAAGGAAAGATGCCACCTATCAGCAAACTCGTAATTTTTTGGAAGCAAACAACCCTGATTTGTAGAAAGCAGCTCGGGCCCTCTTTTCTGGAATCAAACCCTCACAAGGAACAGCTTTGCTGAGTGTGCTTGGAGGGAGATGTAGGTGGTCTAGAAAGATCTCAGCCCTTGATTATTAATGGATGAATTACCAGCACTGCTGTCCCTCCCTCGCCTTCCCTTCCCTGGGGTGGGAATGAATCCCAGCTGGGGTGGGGACATTGGGTGACAGTGGCCAGGCAGTGCTGGCACTCCCAACCCCACAAATTGCTCCCCCAAGGCCTGATCCCCAAATCCATGCAGGGACAGCGGAATCCCCAGGAGTTTTCCAGTTTTCCATGAGTTTTCCATGAGTTTTCCGTGAGTAGGAAGTGCAGGAATGAGCTTCAAACACCTCGGCCCAGCTCCACATGGGTGGTCTGCTGTGCCTGGAAGGATTCCCACTGGCTCCAGCAGCATTCCGAGCCAAGGAAAGGCTCTTCCCAAGCCCCATCGCAGCACCAGAGCTCCAAATCTTATTTTTTTTGATGCCTCCAAGTGAAAAGGTGAAGCCTCACCGCAGCATTTATCATGATACAATGCAGATATTAATCCAAATTTGGGAATCGCTCAGAGCTGGAGGGGGAAACTGAGCTCGGAAGAGTCCTGGACTTTATGGAGGAAAAAAACTCCTCAGAAAAAAAGGAGTTTGCATCTGCCCTGCTCCATCTGCAACCGCTCAGAGAGGAGCGTCCGAATTTGTTCTGCTTTTTTGGGTTGGCACAGCCACAGCTCTTGGATCCACAGCATCCAAGCCAAGCACAAACTCTGAAGACGTTTCCCCCCCTTCCCGCCACACTTTAAAATAAACCTTCGCTGTTTCATTGTTCCCATGACCCCTCCATCCCACTCCACTCAGGAATGTCGGGATTCTCAATGTCCTCCTTCTTCTTGGGGTGGTTTCAGTAGAATACACTAATTCTATAAATAATAAATCATGCAAACAAGTCATTTATTATCCAATTAAAGGCGAGCAAGAAGTGAACTTTCAGGAAGCCGGCAGACTGGGGAGCCCACGTAGAGACTGGGTATTGTTTTATTCACCACCAGCCAATTTTTAATGGAAAAGTAATTAATGTGAGGGATTATTTTACAAAAAGCAGGGTAGGTTTTTACCCCAGCCATAAGACGTGATGGAAGGCCTGTGGTATTTGTATAATGCGGGCGGAAATATCACATTAATGCGCCAGCACAGTTTTTTTTATGTTTAATTGCAGAAATAAAGCGGGCCCTGAGCAACCTTCCCTTACCCTGCTCCCCCCAACTTCGCCTTCGAGGCGTTTTGAGCCTTCAGTGCCGCCGTAGCCGCCGCGCGTGTGCCGGAGGGGGCGTGGCCAACGCGGAGGTCCTGCCCCTCCGTGTGACGTAAATAGAAGGGCGTGGCCTGGCTATGGGGACGTCACTACCCGGAGGGGCGGACATGTGGTGGGCGTGGTCGTGACGTCATGGGCGAGGAGAGAGTGGGGGCGGGGCGGCGGTGACGTCACGGCGGGCGGTGAGGGCGGTGATGGCGGGCCTGGGCCGGCCGCTCCCCTCACCGGCCTCCTCCAAATGGGACATCCGGGAGAAGGTGTGGGAGCACCTGGAGGCCTCCGGCCTGGCCGAGTTCCCGCGGCCCGTGCGCGGCCGCATCCCCAACTTCAAGGTATGGCGGCTGCCGGCGCTGGGCCGCCTCCTCCTGCTGCTCCTTCCCTCCCCGCCTCGGGCCCGGCCTGGGACGGACCCACAGTTGTCCCCAGTTTCCCCCCAGGTCCCTGGGCCAGCGCCTCGCAGCCCTCAAAGGAAAGAAAACAAAACCACCCTGTTAATTATCGAGACCCAGAATAGTTTGAATTGGAAGGAAACTTAAAGCTCATTCAGCAGGATCACCTTCCACTATCCCAGGTTGCTTCAAGCCCTGTCCAACCTGGTCACTTCTAGCGATTAACAGAAAATTATCAGCCCCTCAATTAAAAATCTGCTGAAATCAGCCTCTCTGGAGGGTGAAAGGTTCTGAATTGCCCATCTGTGCTGTGGGCTCCTGGGTGATCCGCTGATATTTTATGCAAACAGGGCGCCTCCCATGCTGCCACGAGGCTCCTGGGCTTGCAGGCGTTCCGGGCTGCCTGTACAGTAAAAATAAACCCCGATGCTCCCCAGAGGAACGCCCGCTTCCTAACGCTGGAAGTAAGTGCAGATATTCTCCTTTTGGCTCCCTCCCTGTCCCAGGGCTCTCTGCAGGCCTGCTGCTCTCTCAGGGAGCTGGATGTGTTCAGCAGAGCGCGGGAGGTGAAGGTGGATCCTGACAAACCTTTGGAAGGTGCACGGCTGGCGGCTCTGCAGGTAACCTTGGCACCCCCGAGGAGGAGCTGGGAGGGGACAGCAGAGCCTGGCAGCTCCTCAGCAACACCTGGCACTGCATCTTCAACAGCTTTTATGTGCAGCTCGTTTGGGAGTCAGTAGGTGTCATGGAATGGTTTAGATTGGAAGGGATTTGATTGTGTCCTATGGGCAGGGGCACCTTCCACTGTCCCAGGCTGCTCCAAGCCCCAGTGTCCAACCTGGCCTTGGACACTGCCAGGGATCCAGGGGCAGCCACAGCTGCTCTGGGCACCCTGTGGCAGGGCCTCCCCACTCTCACAGGGAGGAATTTCTCCCTAATATCCAGTCTAGCCCTGCTCTCTTTCAGTTTGAAACTGGTATTATTTCTTATAAAGCTGTTTAGAGACATCACTTTAAAGAAGGGGATGTGTTTAAAGGTATGTCCTCAAATATCTTCAAATGTGTGTCTTACTTTTTATTTCTTCAATAATCTTTTTTATGGAATTTTTTCTGCAATGGAGGAAATTAATCTTGCAAGCACTAAACAATCAACACCACAACAAATATTTGCCCACGTAGTTTTTACTGTGTGACAATAAAAATATTTCTGCAATGTATAATGAACCTTTTTGTGGTTCCCCAGGCAAGGAAGACTTTGCTGGTTCCCACACCACGTCTGAGGGCTGGGCTGTTCAATAGGATTGTTCCCCCTCCAGGTGCAACCAAGGAGATCCTGAGAAGATGTGCAACATCTCAGGTGAGAACGAGGGATGAGGGAGGGCTCAGTTAAATTCTGGGACAGTGTGGGGTTAGGATGAACCAGCTGGAAGCTGGAAAACCTGGAATATCTTCCTGTTAGGATGTTATTCCTGGGTTTGTGTACACAACTGCCATTGATAATATTGAAATCAGGAGATTTAGTCTTAACAGGACAGAATTGATATTTCTGAGGTTTTTTTGGAAAATCATGAGCGACTGGAGGTGAGTTGGATCTTTCTTCATGCTCCTGCATTCTGCAGTTTTGAGCTGCTGAATCCTCTGGAGAATATTTCAGTGCTCTTAGGTGTTACCAGATAGGAAAGATGAGGGTTTTTTTTTAGAATTCGACATCCAAAGCACCGTGAGTTGTGGCATTTGCATGCAGTGAGGCCCAGACACGCGGTGAGGTTTGGGTTTGCAGCGTGGTCTCTTGCTGCCCTCTCGTGTTACAATCTCACTGTACAGCTGAAATCTCTCTGGCCAGAGAACCCTGGCAGGTTTTATATCCCTCTTTATTTGCAACAAAAACCCAACTGGTACAGCATGAAGAGGTTGCTATATGGATTTACTTCCTCCTTTATCTCCTGCTAAAGGCAATAAAGTTGTGCCCAACCCCATAAACAACTGAGGTTGTAAATGTCTGGTAATTAGTAGTGACTTTCTTTGTTGGAAGTTCTATTGGAGTCATTAACTAATTAAGCTGTTCAGGGCTGAAGAGCACTTTTGAAAGAGACCTTTTTCTTGGCCTGCTGTCTGATCTGGGCTCTTACCACCCTGTGTCTGGTTTGTCCCCCAGCCCACTAATGAAAAAATGCTGTTGGCAGTTTGTGTTTACAAAGCACTGTGCAAACAATGTTTACCACACTGCTGGGAAGTGCCTGATGGGCATTAGTGCTGATAGTCAGCCACAAATTGCTGAATTCTTGGGGTTTGTGCTCTGCACAGAAAATGTTTGGCTCTTTATTGTGATTTTAATATTGTTAATTTATGATTAGCACTGAGTTGAGTTGGTGTGAGGAGAATTTACAGTGTGCTGTACACATATATTGGGAGTGATTGAATCACAGGATGTATTTTTAATAGTTCTAAGCCTCTGATATTTAAAAACCCAAGTAAACATAATTTCTGCAATCTGGACAGAATTTTCATTAAGATGAGAACAGATTGAAGATGGACAGAGAGAGAGGGCAAGAAAAAATAATTGTATCACTTTGTGTAACTTCAGATTTCTTTGTGCTGTGGCTGGCTGTGTGTGTCTAAATTAACTTTGCGATTTGTATTTCAGAATTAATTGAAGCATTTGTAGTGCTCTGGTATTCCTCAAATTTTTAGTAGAGTAGGGAAGTGTAAATAGGAAGTGTCACTTGCCCTCATTTTTAGGAACAGATTTCTAAAAAAGTGTTTCAAAATATCAGGTTTGGATCCTAAATAAACAACCTTGCTTCTAAAAGTGCCCACCTCCCTCAGCTCTCCTTGCAGTGTGCCAAAATTCTTGTCACTGTAGTAGGGAATCTATTCTAGGATTCCCTGGGGGATAACTTCCCAGACATGTACAGCTTGGCTAAACATGGAAGAGACCCTTGGAAACGTGGGGAGTTACTTGGATTTATCAAAATATCCTGGATTTCTGCCTCAGTGCTTGGAAGACTGTGCACTCTGCAAACCTCAAATGCTCTTTTTTTTTTCCCCCTGCAGGGTGTAAAAGACTACAGCGTGCCTGTGGGGCTGGATGGGAAAGCACAAGTGGATTTGGTTGTTGTGGGATCAGTGGCTGTCTCTGAAAAAGGTAAGGAAAAACTTCCAGCAGAAAGGTCCCAGTGCAGTGTCAGGACGGCCACACCACGTGGCAGAGACAGATTTATCCTTGGAGCTGAGTTGTGGTCTTGGGTGTGACAAATCCCTGCTCCTTGTCCCAGCAGGAAGCAGCCATGCTCCAGGATGCACTGGGCACACAGCAGAGGGCTCAGAGATGTTTTGGCTTTCAGGAAAACTCTTGAGGCAAGCAATTATTTGTGTTTTAAAGGAATCCAAGCAGGCTGCCAGGTCAGAGATCTGCTCTGCTCACACAGGCTGGTGTGTTAGACCTGCTGATTCAGTACCTATTTGGGGATCAGATTTTGCATTTTCTAGTGTTTTGGAAATCTGCTGGTGCTGAAAAATTTTCCACTGACTTTATCCCTTGCCTAAAATAACACAGTTTTTGTATGTGACCCAGACTCCTCTTCACCCACATTAACCTGTGTTGGACATAAATAGAAGGTTCTAAATACAATTGCTAAATAAACTGCTGTGTTAACTGCAATAAATTTGTTTATTCTGAATAGGAAGCTTCTAGGGTCTTTTAGGAGTCATTGAAACTGATGTTTTATTTCATTTCAGTGCTGATTTCAAGGAAAGTTGCACTCTGTGAGAAATGCTGATCTGATTTTTTTCCAGAGTTACAACTTGCAGACTGCTGAGTTCATTACATGATTTTAACAACAACTTTCCACTCTGCTGTTTGGTTTTTTTCCGCTTTTCTGTGCTTTAGGCTGGAGAATTGGCAAAGGGGAGGGCTATGCAGACATGGAATATGCAATGATGGTGTCCATGGGTGCAGTGCAGGAGGACACACCTGTGGTTACCATCGTGCACGACTGCCAGGTGAGTTCAGATGTTCAGATATCCCCTCTCCAGCAGGGAGGGAGCTCTGGGACACTTCCTGCTCTGTCTGCAGAGGAGACATGGAATGATGCTGGTTTGGCATCTTTGTTTGCATTGTCTTTGATGGATTGTCATGTGACAAGACATCAGGAATGGGGCACAGTTTTAGGGAATTTGTTTTTAGCTACTTAACCAAATCTCTGCCTTGTAGGTGCTGGACATAGCAGAGGAGCTGCTGGATGATCATGATTTAACTGTGGATTACATCCTCACTCCAACAAGGACTATCCAGACTAACTGCAAACGACCAAAACCTCAGGGAATAATGTGGCACAAGGCAAGTCCCATCTTAATTCAAGTTAAATCTTAAACCTTTGCAGCTGGTGGCTTACTGGTACCAATAACCTGCTGATAAAGCCCCCATTTTTATATATAAACGTTTTTTTAAAATTAGAAATGCTTGGTAAAAGAGCAGATGTGTTTGTCAGGTGAAACAAAACAGCAGCATCTGTGTGCAGTGGGGTTTAAGGGGTAATGGTGAGGAACAGAGATATTTCCCTACATCTGAGGTTGCTGCCCCTGGATCCCTGGAAGTGTCCAAGGCCGGGCTGGATGGGCTTGGAGCAGTCTGAGATAGTGGGAGGTGTCCCAGGGGGTTGGAACTGGTGGGTAGAAGTCTGTGCTGCTCTGCTTGGGAAAGGAAAGCACAAGCTGCTGGTGGAACATTCCTGTTTCTGTAGTGGATTCACTTTCCAAGGATAAATTTGTTGCTAAAGCTTGTTTTCAGGTAGAAGAACAGCGACTTTAAACATGAACCTTTTGGTAGTTCCTCTGTTATGGATTTGGCCTTTTCCCCCTGCCCGGTGTCTGAAACTTCCTCAGCTTCCCAAATTGTTTCAGAAAAGCCTTGAGTGAATTGTTTTACTGGAGGTTCCTGCTGGGAAAACTTTTTCTATGTCATTGGATTTTCATTTCTAAAATCATCCAGTTAGGGAGCAGACACAATCCTGCATGAGTGAGTACAGCAGGAATGCTGAAATGAGGAATTGTGCACCCACATCTTGCAGAAACTGAGGAATTTTAAGGGAATACTCCCAAGGAAATCAAAAGTTGTTGGTTAAAATTTGCCAACCAGCAAAAAGAGTTAAATTTCTTTAGGTAATGTATCTACAACAAACAAATTCTAGCCAGGACTATTTTTATTCCAATGGTGGGAGAGCATTTTGCCCTGCCTGTGGTTGAGGATTTGAGGTTATAAATAAATAAATAAGAGCTCTGTCTGTCCTAGTGCATTTTTTCCATTGAATTATTTTTGAATTGTAATTTTTTTTTAGGATATTATTGAATAGAATTGTGTTGAAGGCCTGGCCCTTGTGCTCAATCTGTCTTGCCAACATATTTTTGATCAGTTTGCCTGCCTTGGTGTCAGACTTCTCAGTAAGTGGCCTTACTGACACTTCTTTATTTCTTTTTCTGTGCCTTTGGCAGAAACTGAATTTTCTGCAGCTTTCACTGAGAATGGAGCACAGATTGACCCTTTCTTTGAATATTTGAGTGTTGATTTAACACCTCAAGCTGTGTGGATTAAATAGGAATATTGGAGAAGACCAGGTAGAGCAGGGATAATCATCACTTTTCTGCCTTTTTGGGAGCAGAACAAAGTGTAGTATCTATATGAAGAAGAAATTACCATTATTCCCCAGGGAAATGAGTGACATTTATTTTGTTTGTGCCTATGGTGGTACCTGGATGTTCAACTCTTGGTTTGGAGGTGGGAGGTCTGGTTAATCACCAGGGTGTGAAAAAGGCAGCATTTGATAGGGGCTATTTAAGTGTTTGTCCTTTGGATTTTCCTGGCTGCTTCTCCATCATTTTCTCTCCATCCTTTTCTTCTTCAAATCCTGGCTTTGCTGGTGCATTCCTGTTCCTCAGAGCAAAACTAAATGAACCAAGAGGCAGTGAGTAAATAAATCATCCACTTCTAACCACGGGGTTTTGTCAACAGAGAGTAGCTTAAATTCATTGTGAAGACCTGTGAGGTGGAAAATACATTGTAAAGAAAAGTTGATCCTTGGGAAGCAGGGCTGGATCAGGCCAGCACAATGTTTAGGAGTCTGAAATCCAGGTGTTTGCAAATATGGGATTACAGCTAAGGATTGTTGGAAGGATGTGCTGCCAGTAATGCCCACTCTGGGTTTGCAGCTCCAGAGGGAAGGAGGTGCTCACCCAGCAAACAAATCCATGGCTCCACTTCCATGCTGGAGGAGGTGCTGCATTTTCCTGGAGTGCTCTTGTGTGTTTTGTGCTGTTTAAAGACTTACAAAGAAGAGCCACAATACCATCAATACCAAAGAATCGTTATCAAGCACTCTAGAAACACTTCTAAATCCACAGTGCTGGGGGGTATTTGTGGGAGTTTTGTGCCTCTGAGGTCAGAGTTTTGGGACATCAATTTGAGTTTCTGGAGGGCAGCAAGAGCTGCTGAGAGCTGAGCACTCTGGAAAACTTTATTTGGATGCCAGTGGAGAATTATTTGGCTTCATCTGTCTTGAAAATCCAACCCATTGTTTCTGGGAACTCTAAATTCATGAAGCTACTTGCTTTCTTATTTAATATTTTCTATGGGTAACTGTGATCTTTATCTGGAACACTGGCTATTATATTTGTCCCAATTATCAAGTTATTTGTGCTCTGCTTATTTTAAATTGAAACTGTACAGACAAATTAAAATATTTGAGTTCATGAAGAGGGAAATGAGAGTAGTTGGTGGAAAAATCACTGTATTTTAGCAAGCATTTCCTTCTGGTTTTGAAATAATCCTTTTGCTGAGAATTTTATAGCAGTAGGAAAAGAATTTTCCTGAAATAAATGATCTGGGGGGGAATCCCAGTGGCAGAGATGGAAACCCTGTGACAACAAACAGCTTTGATTTGGGGCTGTGATAAAATATTTGGAAAGCTGAAAAAATGCACCCATCCAAGCTGGCAAATCCTTTAGGAAATTGCAGTGAGTGTAGCCAAGACTTTTTGGGATGTTTTTTGGGCTAGTGGGAGCAGGGAATGCTTCCACACGTGGTCACACATCTCAACACCTTTGCAAAGTCCCCACTCTCTGCAGAGTCCCCAGACTGCAGCTGGCACGGGTGGATTCCAAGTGTGGCTTCTCCTGAGGGACACCAGCAGGCTCCACGGGCTGCCAGCTCCCAGAAACATGCCCTTGGATTGTGTGCACATATTTGGACATTCTGTGCAAATGAATGATAAAATGTTCAGCTGTGCTGGCCTTGCTGTCCTGGCCTTGTCTGTGCCTCACATCCCTGTTTGCTCAGAGCTCCTGGACATGAGGACACAGTGTGAAAAGTGGGGTCTGTCCTGGAAATCTTGAAAAATCTGGGGTCAGAGCCCTCTGAGGATGGGCAGAGATGAACCTTGCAAACACCTTCTGCCCACCTGTTTGGAAGAGCTGGTGGATCAGTCTCCATCTTAAAATCATGGCATGGTTTGGGTTGGAAGGGATTTTGAAGAGAATCTTATTCTGAGCCCCTGCACGCCTTCCACTGTGCCAGGTTGCTCCAAGCCTCATCCAGCCTGGCCTTGGGCACTTCCAGGGATCCAGGGGCAGCCACAGCTGCTCTGGGCACCTGTGCCAGCACCTCCTCACCTTCACAGGGATTCCTTCTCTGTATCTAAACTGAATTTTCCCCTTTTCTCCTCCTCCATTTTGAGGCCATTCTCCTTGTCCTGTCACTGATGAACAGTCCCTCTCCAGCTTCCTTGTAGCCCATTCAGGTCCTGGAAGGTGCTGGGATGTCTCCAGGCTGAACAGCTTCAGCTTCCTCAGCCTGTCCCCACAGGGGAGGTGTCCCAGTCCTCCTACCAACTTCGTGGCCTCCTCTGGACTTGATCCAACATTCCATGTTTTTTTCTGATGCTGGGGACACCAGAGCTGAGCATGGGATTCCAGGTGGGGTGTCACAAGATCCAGGTGTTCCTGTGTCAATGAGATGAGGAGCTGTGTGAAGCAGAATGAAATAGCAGGATAAGGACAGCTTCCAGTCCCATCCAATCCAATCCCATCTGCCCTTCCCTGTCTGCCTCACTCCAGGACTGCAGTGCTTCCAGGGAATTCTCAGTGCTGTTTGCCTTGGCCTGGGCTGGCTCAGGGGTCAGCATTACTCACTCTGACAGAGGACAAACACATCCTTCATCCTCCCCAGCAAAATGTTGAAAGTGGCTCTGATCAGAGCTGTGTGGGAGCAGGGGGTGAGGAGAGCCCTGGTGTTCCAGCAGGGATGGTGCAGGACTCCATCTGCCACCACATTTTGGGATCAAACCAGGTCTCCTAGCAATGGATGCTGTGGTTAAGTGCTGGGAGATTTGTGTTGGCACTCAGCATCCAGGACTTTTTTCCTCAGGTTTCTGTCAGAAAGGGGCCACGTTTCCCTCCTCAGCTCCTTTCCCAGTAATTGTGTGCCAGAAGAATTTATCCAGCCTGCTGTCCTCTTTCCCCAAGGCTCTCCCAGCCATGGCAGGGAGTAGGCAGGATTATTAAATGATTAATTGCCATTGGTGGAGTTATTTTTAACGCAAATCGCTTCAGAGTTTGTGGCAGAGACCCACAAACACTTCTGTTGGCCAACCCCAGAGGGCTGAAGTGTGGAATTGGTCTGGGAATTGGTGCTCAAGGGATAATAGGAAACTTCTTCAGCTTTGGTTTCACTATGAAAGCTAAATCCCAACACTCAATCCAAAGTTTAAAAACATCAGTAAATGGTTTGGCCTTGACTTTAGAGGGATGGGGGAAGCTTGCAATGCTGGGTTTGCCCGTGTTGACATAGCTGGGTCAACCAGACTTGGGCTGGAATGTCCCTTAAATTCTGGCTTAGCCTAAAGCAGTAGGTAGGGACAGGGATAAACAAGGCTGGGGAGGACTGAGCAGCCAGCACAGCACCCAGAACTGTGCAGCTTGTTTGAAAGAGAGGAGGAATATCTTTGGCCTCTCTCCACATGGAAATAAATCCTTGCAATCCTCCACAGCTCACAGGACAAAAGGAACTTTTTGCATGATTGTAATTAGCAACACATTGTACTACCACAGGGTTCTTTTGTTTTCTCTTTTGCAACAGAGCAGAACAAGCTTTTTCCTCTGCCCTGCCACCCACTGCCCCCTTTGCCCTTTTAGTTCTCACCCCCAAAAACCCAATGGATTTGTTTGTTGAATTGAAACCCCAAACTGAGTTTCTGCCTTCCTGTGGCATAAAAGTGGGAGAAAATAGGGAAGGGTTTAGGTTTGACCCAGCTGAAATGTTCTCCTAGACCCCAGAGAAAAAAGCCCTTAAGGTAAATCCTCTGTGCCTCTTGTGACAGGAGAGTGTCAGCTGACAGTGTCAGAACTTGTCTAATGTTTTTTTACAAATCTTTGCTAATACAAAAAAATGCAAGTCCTAAATCAGCTGCCTTTGTTGCTTTGGTGCTGTGAAGGTTTGTTTCTGTTGTGTCTGCACAGGGCTGGATTTTAAGGGAATTGCAGAATCACTTCATGGTGGTGTTTGATCAGAACTTAAAAGAAAATAGTTCATAGCCCTTACAAAAATCGCAGAATCACTGAGGTTGGAAAACACCTCCAAAATCATCAAGTCCAACTTGTGACTGATCCCAGACCAGACAGCTGAGTGCCATGTCCTGTCTTTCCTTAAACACCTCCAGGGATGAGGATTCCACCACCTCCCTGGGCAGTAATTCCAATGTCTAATCCCCTTTTCTATGCAGAAATTCCTCCTAAAACATAAATGCTGTTGTCACTGCATCTTCCTGAGGTTGCCAGGAGCCTGAAACAGTAGCTCCAAGAGCTGCAGTCCGAGGCCAAAATCTACTTAGGGAGAGGAGATGCCTGGTGGAAGTCTCTTCAAGATTGTGCCATTCCCTGGATTATCTGAATCCTGCCCTTGGATTGTCCTTGAAAGCCTGGGAGTTCCAGAGTTTATCCTCTCAGTGCCCATCTCTGATTTTCCTAATCTCCAAAACCCTGAAGGTTTGCCCTTGGTAGCATTTCCCTTTCTAACCAAACACCCAAGCCATGCCTTGGCAACTGAGTTAATTTCAGGATGAAAGGAACTGTTCTTGGGAAGAGGTTGAGGTTGTGCTTTGGGGCCAGGAGTGATTGGTTGCATGAGAACAGAAAAATGTTTTTCCTGTTTGGTTTAATTAGCATAGAGCTTACATTTCACATCAAAATTTGACAGAGGACAACAAATGTTCTTAATTGTTGGCCAGGACAAACGAAGTGAGATCCTTCAGCCCTTGGTTTGATGTTGTATCTGTCACTCAGGGAAGGGGAGTTTGCTGTCAAACACAGCACTTGGAATTCTTGGCTGAGAAAAACAAATCAGCCCCAGAATCCACAGAGTAAAAACTTTGTAAAATCTGAAAATGATCTGCACCTTTCTGAGTGTGGAGGCTCCTGGAGCAAGTCCCCAGAGCAAGTCCTTGCTGTTTGATGTTGTGTTAGCAGAACTAGCTAATCTAGTTCTGGCTTTATAGCACAGGCTTTATGGAAATAGTATTTTTATTTTGTTCCAGCCTGAAATAAAACCTGCTTGTTTGCTCTTCAGAAGATGAGCCCTGGAAGCATTAAGAGAATTCTGTTGAGTGACTTTCCTGTCACCTCATCCTGACATTGCCCCCACCCTGGCTTGGCTTTTCCTCGAGTCACTTCAGAGCTGGGCTCCTGTCCCCAGAGAGCTGAGCTTGATGTTGTGCAGATCCAGACTGGCTGTGACTGTAACTGTAGGAGCAGGAATTCAGAGGCTCTGGGATGAGTGAGGTCTGAGCTGGGACATCTGCAGGCGTGTGCTTCCTGAGATGTACTGGGTCTGCTCCAGTCCAGCCTGCTGAGGGTGCTGCCCTGCCAGAGTGGCCCACTCACATTCTGGGCTTCTAGCCTGGGTCTCTGCTAGCTCAGGCATTGCTTCCCCAGGCTGTTTTGCTCCCTAAATTTCAGCATTGGATCTGGTGTTGATGGATGTTGGACTTGTCCAGCAGCCAAGCAGGAATTCCTCCTCCTTCCAAGCACAGTGTGCAAGCCAAGAGCTCGACCACATTAGCTGGGGAACCACTGCATTTCCTGCCAGTGTCTGAGTGCAGCCTGGGGCACCTCATGCCTCACACGGATGGGGTTCAGCTGTTGAGAGGAAGAGCCCTTCCAGAAAAGCTTTTTGGGAGCAGGGCATGGATGGAAGGAAGGATGGATGGAAAAAGTAACAGGCTCACAGTGTGAAGTGCAGTGTCCGAGCTCTTCTGTTCCCTGCTCCAGCCCAGCAGATCCATGTGGGATCTGAGGAGCTGTGGGTGGTGTGGGAGGTCAGATGGCACAGAGGGGATGTGCCCCAAGCAGGGGATGTGCCTCCAGCTGGGCCCACATCCATAGGAGCCCTGCTCCAAGGCACGCTCCCACTGCAGCTTAACACCATTGTGTGACCCAGCCCACGGGATATCCTGTTCTGGGGGAAAAGAGCACCAGGAGCTCTGCAGAATGGGAGTGTCTGGTGGATTGGGATGGACTCTGCCAGGGCAGGGGTTTGGGATGGATTGTGCCAGGGCAGGGGTTTGGGATGGATTGTGCCAGGGCAGGGGTTTGGGATGGACTCTGCCAGGGCAGGGGTTTGGGATGGATTGTGCCAGGGCAGGGGTTTGGGATGGACTCTGCCAGGGCAGGGGATTGGGATGGACTCTGCCAAGGCAGGGGATTGGGATGGATTGTGCCAGGGCAGGGGTTTGGGATGGATTGTGCCAGGGCAGGGGTTTGGGATGGACTCTGCCAGGGCAGGAGCACAGGCCCTCAGTCAAAGCAAACACAGAGGTCAAGCAGAATGCAGATCTGAAAGCACTCAGATAAATAAATATCAAACTGGAATAGTCCTGACTTAGGTTGGGATTTGCCTGCTGGATCCACGTTGTGCTGCTCTCTTCAAGAGTCACTGATGTTTATTTTTGTCCTGCAGTGTGTATTTAGGGAGAGACTTCCCAATCAGGCCAGCAATTAGGAACATTTGGAATGCTCTGGCACTCTGCATGGCAGCAGGATAATAAGGTTCCTCTCTTTTTATGGCACAGATGAGCCCTGATGCTCATCATCTTTTTCTGGAAGGCAAGGAATCCTTTTATAATTCTATCCATCCTCCTCTTTTTTAGGTCAGCTCTGAGATGCTGGGAAAAATCCCCATCCTAAAGACTCTTCGAAGCAGGGAGAAGCAGGCTGGCAAGGATGTCACCCTCCAGGATGAACATCCAGCCTTGGCAAACACCAACAGAGCAGCAATTTCAAACAAGAAGGTGATGGCTGCAAATACCCAACCGTGGGCTGCTCCAGGCTCAGCTTCAGTGGGACAACCCCATGTGGAAAATGATCCTGTAAATCCCAAATTCGAGGGATCTGACACAATTACCACTGTGTATGTGGGGAATTTGCCTGGCAGCCTGAGAGTGAGCGAGCTGAAAAGTGCTCTGAGGGAACTGCAGGTGATTCCTGTTCAACTGAGCTGGCAGGGAGCACAGCACAGAGCTTTCCTGGATTACAGGGATCCAGGAACTGCAGACAGAGCCGTGTCCTCCTTGCAGGGCCTGAGCCTTGGGGGCAATGCTCTGAGAGCAGAGCTGGCCAAGAGCCAGAGGAACAAAGGGCAAGGAGAAATCAATAGTCACAAATAAGTATGGAGGAGAAAAAACAACAACAACAACAAAAAAAGGTGTTTTCATTGTTTTGTGAGAAGCCAACCTGAAGTTTTAAGCTTTTTAGTAACCCTCAGGTTTAACAGAACCAAATTTCTGCCCAAACTTTCCTGACTTCTGCACTTGGACATGCAAAGGTTTGTCCCCACAGGTGACAGAGGAGCCATTTCTCTAGAAATAATTGCCCACCAAGTACCCACACTCTGGTTTTGAGTTTTTTTGGTGTTTTTGTTAAGCCTGGCTTAAAAGCCTGCTCCTTGGCACCTGCAGCAAGGTGATTCCAGTCAGTCATTTAAGGTTAGATCTGCCTCTTTATACCTGTGAGAGTAAAAGCCAGCAGCAGGAAATCTGTTCTAGGGAAAACAATTTTGTTTACTAAAAAATGGTTTTTGCCTGTTGGGAGTTTTAAATTAATTTTTTATAAAAATGGCCAGAGAGAGAGAGATTGTCTGTTTTGTGCCTTGAAGAGTGGCTGTGGAAACACTGCCTCAGTTCTAGTTCTAGTAAGAGCTGGAAACATCAGGTGGGAAAGATGGGAACCCTTTTCTGAGCTTTTGGCTAAATCAGCCCTTGGTAAACCTTAGATTTCTTTTTTTCAGAGGAAAACAAATCCCAGTTTTCTCTGGTTTCCCCCAAAACTGCCTTTCTGATGGATCAAATAATTATAAAATAGCTGCTTTTCCTGATTGTTTCTTATAACGGGATGTGATTCCTTTGCCTCTGTGAAATAACATTATTGTTATTACTATTATTACTATTTTATTATCATTGTTGTTGTTGTGGAAAGCAGGCACACCATGGTCAGAACTTGTTGGTGCTTAGTCTGGCATGGAATTCTTTGGGAACTTGCTGGAAATTGTGCAAAGCCTCTGTGCCTTTGTCACCATCCCTGATGGTGTAGTGGCCAATAATGACTTACCTGCTGTGGCTCTTATTACCTTTTTTTTTTTCCCTTGGGTTTCCTATTCCTGAAAAACAAGTTGAATTTTGACCCAGCCATCCTTTCTAAACAGAAACACTTTTGCCAGTGATGGTGGGCACGTAGTCAAAGTAAGCATCTAAATGGATTTATTTTTTAAAGTAAGAGCTGGAAACTTTTTTTTTTTTTTTTTTTTAGCCAGGGAGTACTGTTAGGTATATTTTAAGCAGATTATTATGCCTGGAGGGTCAGACATTTATTCAGTATTGAATGAAAAGTTCTCATCATTATCATGTGGCTCTGTAGGGAAGGGCTCAAGGAGAGCTTTGGAGCTGCATCCAGCCCTGGGATCCCAGCACAGGAAGGACATGGAGCTGTTGGACAGAGTCCAGAGGAGGCACCAGGAGGAGCAGAGGGATGGAGCAGCTCTGCTGGGAGGAAAGGTAGAGAGAATTGGGATTGTTCAGCCTGGAGGAAGGAAGGTTTAGAGGTGAGCTCACTGTGGCTTTCTAAATGCAAGTGACTCCTCCTCCCGATGGAGAGGGACGTTGGACAGGGGGGAATGGCTTCAAAGATGGGATATTAGGGAGAAATCCTTCCCTGGGAGGGTGCTGAGGCCCTGGCACAGGGTGCCCAGAGCAGCTGTGGCTGTCCCTGGGTCCCTGGAAGTGTCCAAGGCCAGGCTGGACACCAGGGCTTGGAGCAGCCTGGGACAGTGGAAGGTGTCCTTGTTCACAGCACAGGGGTTGGAACAAGATGATCTTTCAAAGCCCTTCCAACCCAAACCATTCTGTCATTCTATGAACTTCTTGTTAAGTCAGCAAAGGATCTGGAAAAAATCAGTGGTTCCATTCCATTCCTTGTACAGCTCCAAATGATTTCCAGTGTCACTGAGTCCAGATTCAGGCAAGCACTGCACGACCCTCTGGGTCTCATTTCAGGGCTTGTGCATTCAAGGCTGAGAGTCAGAGTTGTGTTACTACCCAAACACACTCACTGCATCATCAGCTCCCAAAGCAGAGGAAATAAAAGCAAAAAAATAATTATCCATCCCTGCCTGCCCCTTCCAAATGATGGCAAATTGAGTAATGGGATCATTTGCTGTTGCTTTTGACTCTGGGATATTTCTTGCTCAGCTGAAGATGTCTGGGTGACCTTAGCAGTTAAAAGCCAGTGACTCTGCCAACGATAACTTTCAGCATCTCAAACTTCCCCTGTTGCATTTCAGGTGGAACCACCCTTTTCTGGTCATATTTGTGGGAATCACATCCTCTACCCTCTGTCCTTTCTTCCCATCTGAAGTTTCAGTGCAGATGTGTTTATGTGTTCTGTAAATGTGGTAACTTTACTTGCTTTCTTGTCAGCCCAGCCTGCAGCCAGGGCCCAGTTTTGTTTGGACAGACATCTGGATGTTTTTCTGTTTGCAGTTGTGGTTCTGGGTGAAGCCCACAGGTGAGCAGTGTCCAAAATCTTGGCTCTTTCCAGCCTGTCACTTTTTTCTGTCATGTGTTTCAAGGCCACATTTCGCTGTATTTACCCAATATCCAGAGTTAAACTCCAAACCATGCTATGAGGAGATGCTAACCAGGGATATGCAAATATGAAATCAGGAGGAATTTCTTCATGCAAAGGGTGGTCAGGAATTGGAAGGGGACTGCCCAGGGAGGTGGTGGAGGTGTCCAAGGAAAAGCTGGACATAGCACTCAGTGCTCTGGGCTGGTGACAAGGTGGGGATGGGTCACAGATTGGATTTTATGATCCTGGAGCTCTTTTTTAACTTTTATGATTCTATGAACTGTAGTTAGGAAGAAAAATAATTACTGTAAGCTTAAGCTTATTGGCATTTTGAATGGACTGGAAAAATGCTGCAGTGATCTTTGTATTTTTGATCCAGATTATTAATAAATGTCAAGGTCTTTCAGGTGCTGCCATCTCAATCAATAAATCCCTCTCTGAAATCAGTGCAGTTCTACCTTGGAGAGTCTGGGAAGCAGGGGCAGGGATGGGGTTCTTGGTGCTGCCCCTCTCCAGCTAAAAGACATTTCAGTGCCAAACTGCTGTTGAATTAAATTAAATTAATTAAACACAAGAGTGGCCAAGGCACAGCCCTGCATGGCCTTCTGGTGTCTCCAGCTCTATGATGTGGATTTTCTCTTGTGGGCTGACCCTAATGGAAACAGCAGATTGTGTAGAAAAAGTGAATGGGGCAGTCTGCCTCTCTCAGAGCTATTGTTCCAGGCTCTCTGCATGCTCAGGAAGGCATCACTTAGAGCAAAGTCAGGAGGGATTTCTATAAGTCCACAAAACTCTGAAATGCAAGAGATTTTATTGAATCCTTGGGTTCTGATCTCATAAGAAATCTCAAGGAATTGAAGCCTGCTTATGTTTTTATATTGGCCCAGACCAAGGCTATGCAAGATACCAACAATCGAACCATAAAATCTATACCCTGAAATATTCTCTGGATGAATTAATGGCCTTTAAGGAGCAGAATAATCACTCAAGTCATGATTCCTCCTTCTGTACCTGCTGTAGCTGTGACCTGTGCACAAAGATACAAAATGTATCATCTCAGGTGAGTCCTGGCCTGGTTTTACTGCTTAAGACTCCTCAGAAAATCATCAACAGTCTCAAAGCAGTGCCTGGATGCTGCAGAAAAGTCTGAAATGCTGCTGATAGATCTCTACTCTGCTATGAATAGGGAGTGAAGTGATGCCTGGCACAGCCCTGGGTGCAGCAGCAGCAGCAGAGCTGTGTGATGAGAAGGAACGTTCAGCAGTACAATGGGAAATGCTTTCCTGAGCCAACTTTGTTCCCAGTAATTCAGACTGAGGGCTCTCTATTCTCTGCACAGCCCGATGTCCTCGCCTGTCGTGTGGTTGGGCACATTCTTTCCAGCTGCTTTCATGGCACAAACATTTGGGATGCTGTTGAGCTGTTATTGCTGCTCTCCCCTCTTTTTGGGGAGTCTGGAATGAACCCCTGGAGCTGGGAGGGTTTGGGATCAGCAGTGACCACCAAGGTGTTCCATGAGGGACGTGACCTTCCCAGGACCATTCTCCTTTCTCCCTACCCTCATTTGTGGGAGAAATGCAGAGGGAAACCAGCATGGGATGAATGGAGCCTCCACCAGCTCCACCATGGAGAACAGGGTGACTTTTGGAGGGGCTTTTGTTGGAGGCCATCAGTGCCAGCGTGGTGTGTGGCACAGAGCAGCGAGGCAAGGCTGGAATCTGCTAACAATGGGGGCGAGGTGGCTCCGTGCCACCCCCAGAACTGCACAGGCGTGAGGGTTTTCCTTCAGCCAGCCATGTCCGTGCATTTCCTGGAACAGGGACAAGGCCACACAGCTTCAAGCGACCAAAGACAACAGTAAACAAGCTGGGTTGCTGGGTAAGCTCTGAGTTACAAGAGTCAGAGACTGTTTGTTTCCAGGGAAGGAAAAAGGAGAGAAAAAAATCTCTCACCATCAAGGCTTTTTTCCTGGATCTCACATCCAGGTCCACATGCAGCCCTCCAGCATCTCCCTGATCCTCTCCCAACAAGCAGCCCGCAAGGACAGAGGCTTTATCCCATTATCCCAATTAAAAAAGGCAGGAAAGGGATGGTTAAACACTGTCTCCAAGTCATGCCTCTTTTTTTTTGTGTATGCTTTTTTTATTTCATCATCTTCTACTGCTCCAAAGGGAGAAACAAACGGCTTTTAGGGGAATGTTTCCATTGAAAAATCCAGCACTGGGGCTGTGTTTTTTCTCCACAGGGGTGAGGAGGCGGAGGAAAAGCGTGTGCAGGGATTTCTCTCGTTCCGGTTCCTCCGAAGGAGCAGCCCCTCGCAGCACTTCTGGCCCTGGAGGAAACATCTGTGGCCGTGGCCACGTTCCTTGGGCAAACCCCCCTGCTTGGAAGGCTGTTGTGTACCAAATACTTTGATTTCCTGGTTGCCATCTCTTAAAGATTATCTCCCTCCCAGAGAAGGGCAGCATTTCCCATGTTTCCATGTGCAGTGTCCGTGATGGCTGCTATAAACATCATGGAACATTTCCCTGCCCCTCCTCTGACATAGGTAGCAAAGTCCCTGCTTTTCATCTTCCAAAGCCCTGAAGAAATGTTTAGGGTTGTGTATCCTGCCATTGTTCTGGGCTGGGCATCCCACTGAAGTGCCTGGGAGAAATGAGTTCAGGATATGGATCTATCTCTGGTCCATCTCTGCTGTGGCCCCAGGAACATCCACATTTTACAGATGGGAAGGCAGAGATGGCTCCTGATAGACTGGAGGCAACTGGTGATTCCCACCCCTTTGGAAAACAACAGGAGGACAGGCCAAAACCTCAGCAAAAGCTCTCATAAAACCCCAACCAAGCCCCTGTTGGGCTTTTCTGTGTTACAGAGCTGATGTTCCCAATGGGCATTTTTGATACCTGGAGCATCGGGGTGGCTCTGAGAGCCTTTAATCCCACTGGTCCTCCTGCTCCAGAACTTCCCATCAAGGCACTCAGCACCTCCCAGGGGCAAATCACAGCTCCTGCTCTGGGAGACAAGGCACAAAAGAGAATTTTTTCCCAGAATTTTCACAGAATTTTGCCCCAGGAACATCCACGTTTTACAGAGGGGAAGGCAGAGATGGCTCCTGAGAAACTGGAGGCAACTGCTGATTCCCACCGCTTTGGAAAACAACAGGAGAGGTCAAAAATTCAGCAAAAGCTCTCAAAAAAACCCAGCCAAGCCTCTGTTGGGTTTTTCTGTGTGATAGAACTGATGTTCCCAACAGGCATTTTGTCTCCCAGGGAATACCTGGAGCCTTTCATCCCACTGGTCCTCCTGCTCCAGAACTTTCCAGCACCTCCCAGAGGCAAACCACAGCTCCTGCTCCGGGAGACAAGACGAAACAGAAATTTTTCCCCAAATGTGCCACCTCCAGAGGTCTCCAAGTCCCACAAATGTGTTATCCTCCACCCATCCCACACTTTGAGCCAAGCCAGGTTTACCTTTCCTTAAAGAATAAAGCAAACACACGGGGCACTTAGATGGGATCAAAAAAAGGGCAGGGGAAGAAGGGAAACATTCATGTGGTGAAAGCTGCCACATTTCTAAGCATTAACATATCCATGGCTACCACTCCTTCAGATTTCAGAGTGAATAATTGTTCAGACAAGAGTCATACTTGTGTTTTTCCAGAGGGATCCTGTGTTTTCCGAGTGTTTCCAGGCACCTGCACTGCTCAGGCTCTGGAGTTGCTGCTCTGCAGTGATTTTTCTTCACCCCCACACAATTGCCTGCAGCAAGTTCTGCTCCAAGTGAACTCCTGGTACCTCAAAGTCCCTGCAAAACTTTCCAGGCAGTGTCACCCTGCTTTCCCAGGTGTGTTTGCTTATTTTTGCAGTAATTAGCCTGAAGCTGAGCTGAGCCACAGAGCTGCACTTTCTGTGCCATTCCAGGGGTTTTGAGACTTGCTGCTTTAAATAAAGGAAGGTCTGTGCTCAGGCTTGTGTTCTCACTGCTGGAGCCAAGTGGCACTGCCAGTGTCCCCACATCCCTTTCCATGATTAAACCAAGGTGGTTTGACCTCTGGAATTGCCATTTGCTGTCTGGTGCTCATTCCGAAGATCCTGGGGATCTCTGAGGTCACCTGGAGAAGTGTCTGAGGAAAGGAAATCCATATTGATGGCACAGTGACTCCCTCAGTGAGATTTTCCAAAGGATCTGCAGCTCCCCTACAAAGATTTAGTTCGTTTTAAGACAGGAGTTGGAATATTTATCACAAGTTGGGTGAATCAGAGTAACCTGAGATCACAGTCATGGAATGGTTTGGGTTGGAAGGGACCTCAAAGCTCATCTCATCCCACCCATGCCATGGCAGGGACACCCTCCACTGTCCCAGGCTGCTCCAAGCTGTGTCCAGCCTGGCCTTGGACAGTCCCAGGGATCCAGGGGCAGCCACAGCTTCTCTGGGCACCCTGTGATAAATGGGAATTAGGATATTGAGCCAGGAGCTCAATAAGATTTATTCCTTCTGTTGTCTTTTATTAATAATAAACCCACAGGATCATTTAGATTAGAAAAGATCCCCTGGGATCATGCAGTCCCACCACTGATATTAATATTCTGGTTGGAATTTCTTGTTGGATTCTGACAGGGAAAGTTACTTAACAAAACAAGGGAGCCCCGTCACTTTCCTCACTCGTGGAGCCAATCTGAGAATTTCTAGGAATAACATCAGCTTCCAGCTGCAGAGCTGCTGCTGGCATTGGGGGCATCTCCTGCTCCTCAGGGGTCTCTTTTCATCCACCTGTTGGATCCCTGAGGATGATCCTTGTGGCAAAGATTCCTTGGCAGGGAAAAAGCCCCAAGGAGCCATCCCAGCGCTGCCTTTTCCTGCAGAACATCAGGCAGGAAAGGGAACAGATGTTCAGGTGTGGCCTGATTTATTGCAGAAATCAAAGTCCCTTTCCAAAAGTGACAAGAGCTGTTGTTTGGATCCCCTGAAGTCCATAGATCCCAAAAATTTTTGGTTTTGAGGGAGAAATCAGGCACCCATTGATTCTGATGGATCTCAGCCTTTATGCCTGCTAAGAATTTGGTGCTAAACTCATCCCCTGGTATTCCAAATACCCATTTTAGATCCCAGATGTTGTTCCTCCTGGTTAAGTCTCCAAGGTTTTCTGCAAATCTGGACAATCAACCCCATCTGAGAGCATCCTGTGTCAGGAGCCTGTATCCATGGATTACTCCATGCTTTTCCATGCCAAGTATTCCCATCTGTGCCACCTGGGCACGGAAAAAGTTTGATACAGATGTGCCCCATAGAGGAGTTTCAACTGGTGTGAGGATGGGACAAAGGGATGGTCCCCCTCACACATCCAGATGCCAGAAGGGAAAAATAAAAACTAAATAAATACATTTTTAAAGAGATTTTTTTAAATTAATTAATAAAGAGGGGAAAAAAAACAAAAAAGCTTTTAGCATCCGCCTGGTGGGGAAAGGGTCCAAACCGGCCCGAACTGGACGGGTTTTGGTTTTAAGCCAAATTTTGGGAAAGCCGCGGGCCGGCGGTCCCTGATCGCTGCCGCCAGGTGGCGCTGCCGCCAAGGGAACGGCACCGCCCCCGGCCCCGAACCCCGGGATCATCCGAGACAGGATCGTCTAAACTGGGATCATCCCAACTGGGATCATCCCAACCGGGATCATCCCAACCGGGGTCATCCAAACCGGCCGGGATCAAATGGGGATCATCCAACACCCCCGGGA
>VWZS01003730.1:1049039-1113985 GCA_013397075.1 Rhabdornis inornatus
CCCCCCCCGCCCTCCCGGGCGGCCCCTCCGCCGCCCCGTGCCGGCCCCCTCCGCCGCCGGTCCCCGCCGGTGGGCAGCTTTTAAAGAGCCCTTTCCACGCCGCCCTGCCCCACCCGGGGGGGGCTGCACGCCGCACCCCTGCCCGCCTCGGACGGCACCGCGCGTGTAGCTCTGTGTGTGTGTCCGTGCGTGGTTTATGCCACGCGTGACCGCGACGCGCCGTGAGGCCCCTCCACGCCTTCCCTGCCCCTCTTCCCAGCCCTGGAAACCACGGGAAGGGCCCACGCGGGCCAGGGAAGGGGTCGGGGAGCGCTGCGGAGTTTCCGCGCGTGGCGTGGGGCAGCGGTGCGCTACCGCTCTACCCGGCCCCTGCTCCGCGCTGCGCGCAGCTTCACCCACTTCGAACCCCCTGTTCGTGCGCTCTTTTTAAGCTCGGCGGGCCCGGGCAGGATGTTTATACTGCGCAATGTAAACACGGGCTCGGGGGTGCTTTAATAAAAAGAAATCAGCGAAAACTCCCGCTGCCTCGCGAAATGCCCTTTTCTGCCTCCGCCGCCACTCCGGGGCCGGGAATGGGCTTCGGACCCCTCGCCTGCTCCGAGGCTGCTTTAGGGATGAGGGTGGGTTGGTTTGTTTCGGGTTGTTCGGGGTGGTTTTTTGAGGGGGGTGTGTATAAATCTGTGCCGGAGCTTCGCGGCTCCGTGCCCGGAGTTTGACGCTCAGCTCCTGCGGTGCCACGGGCACACGCGGCGGGTGGGGGGGAAGGAGAATAGACAGCCAGAGGGGTAGAGACCCCCTTTTCTCCCTCCCCTCTCCCCCAAAAGCCACCTCTTTGAGCACCGTGCCACCGGCAGAGCTGTCACTCGAGGTAAGTCGCTTGGAACCTTTGTCACCTTCTCGCGGCCCGCGTGTGGAAAGCTGCGCGGTGCGGGGGGATGGGATTGCGGCTGGGCACGGGGGAAGGAGCCTGGGCTCTCAGGGCTGCTGCCGCCTGCTCCCTCCCGACACTGGGGAAAAGAAAAGAGAAAGGAAAAGGGGGAAAAAAATCCACCCCGTCCCCCCGCGCCCTATTGCAGGCCTCGCCGCAGAGCTGTGGGTGCATCCCTGTGCAAAGAGAGAGAGAGGGGACACTCCCCTCCCCAAGACCCCCGTCTTCCAGCTTGGCTTTTCAAGTTTTTAATGATAATTTAATACCTTTTAAAGGAAAGATAGGCACCGATCGGGTTTCCAAACTCCCTCCGCGTTATTGGCGAGCAGTTGTGAGCAGCCTCCGGGGCGCCTGTCACATCTGTGGTACTACCGAGAGGGATTTCATATCGGGGTTTTCTTTTTTTTCTTTTTCCTTTCTTTTTTTCTTTTTTTTTCTTTTTTTTTTTTTTTTTTTTTTTTTCCTCCCCCCTTTCCTTTTTTTCCCCTCNCCCCCTCTCCTCTTTTCCCCGTCTTCGAAAAAAAGGCATCCTGCAGACATCACCGGCCCTCCCCTCTCCCGTTCCCGGTGCAAACGGGCCCGGGACAGGCACGGGAGAGCCCTGGGCAAGCCCCAGGCCGGGGGCAGGTAGCCAGGGATGGGTGGGAGGAGGTTGGGACAGTTATTTCTGGAGCTTTTCCCCGGAGGAGGAGGAGAACGAGCAGCTCCGGCTGCCCGGGGAGGCGGCGGCCGCTGCTCCCTCGGCGCGGAGCAGAACGTGGCTGCTGGGGAAGGGGGGAAACCAACCCAAAAATCGCTTTTTTTGGGAAGCAATCACCTTCCCCTGGGCTTACATCCCCGAGGAGGCTGGTGCAGAATATTCTCTCTGCTTTTCGCTGCATTTCTTTTTATTTTTGCTGTGGGAGCGCATCTCTGACCCTGAGCTTTGCTCCGCATCGAATGGTCCCCCCCGGCTGGTGAAAAGGGTGGGTTTCTTTGCTTTATATCATTCTGCGGCCGAGTCTCCCCGATCTGCCCCCAAACCACACGGGAATAGAGCTCGAAACACAGCACAAAGCATCCGTGGAAAAATCACGTTCAAACCGTTCGCCACCGGCTGCGTTTCCACGAGGAAATAAAATATCTCCGAGTTAAAAAACCCCAAAACTCTCAGTGGAAATCAAACTATTTCCCCTCAAAGAAAATCAGTCCCTTCACGAGTGCTCTTTCCCCCTCCCACAATATCTTTTAGGAGTGATGAAATTTGGTTTCCGATGCATTTCTTACAGCTAGCAAAAGTTAAAAATGGGAATATACCGCTCCGGGTCCTATAGGCCTCGTCGTGGGAATAGCAGAAATGTTGGAGGGTTTTAATCCGAACCCACGAGTTGGGGAAAGGAGAGTTTTGGTGAGGAAGAGCCTGGTGTGCGAGGGGGAGGAAGAGGATGGTGTGGGGGAAAACGCGACTCGCTTTTGGTGTTGTCTGCTCGTGGTTTGGGTGGGTTAATCGGGTCCTCCCCAGCCCCCGACGGGCAGAGATGAAAAGAAGGGCGAAAAAGAAGAAATGACGAAAATTAAATTATAATCTGGCGCAATTAACCTCTCCCATCCCGTTCGGAGCCCTCTTTACCGGCCCCGCCAACACCCCCGGCCCCGCTGCGCTTCCCACCCGGCTCCTTCCCAAACCCTCTCCCCTTCCCTCCCCCTGCCCCAAACTCGGGCCGTGTTTTGTGTAAAAATAGACAAATCCGAGCTTTCTTCCTTTTCCTGCGCCGAAGGTATTTTTCCTAGCTAATTGCTTAAGTGAAGTCAACTCGGCGAGCAGGCCGGGTGTAACCCGAGGATGGAAATGAATATAGGTGGCATTGTTAGAGGCGGGCTGGGTGCTGCTCCGAGAGGGGCCGGGGTGTTCCTGCGAGCCCGGACCACCCAGGGCGAGGGGAGTGACCGCCCCGTGTCCCCCTCCCCGCTGTCCTGCTTTGCATTAACACCACCCGCGGGACCCCCCCTTGTTCCCCAGCACCAGCCTTTCCCCCTCGGCTGCCTTGGGATTTTTTTTTTTTTTTTTGTTTCAGCCGCCGCCATCCCCGTGGCCGCTGGCCCCAAATCCGCGGCGAATTGATCCCTAAATGTTTATTTAAAGGCGTGGGGGTGCGTTCGAGCGAGGGGGTCGGGGATGGACAGAGGAGAGCTGGGGGAAGGTGGAAGCGCCGAGGGAGAGATGTTTTTAGGGAGAGGCACGCACACCCCAAGTATTTTTTGCGGGTCTATCACACGGCAACGCTTTGCCCCACGCGTGGGAGCTTTTCCAGTCCCAGCCTTGGCCTCTTGCATTCCTGGAGGCAAAGCCGGGTCTCCAGGGCCGAACCGGACCCGGAGAAGATTTTGGGAGGGAAGAAGCCGAAACTGGGAGCGCAGCGGAGTTGCGCGAGTGTCTGAGGTGGCTGCGGGGAGGTGCGGGCTGGCTGTCACTGCCGTGCCTCAGGCAGAAGTTCAGGCTTTGGTCAGAAAGGGAAAAAAAATAAAAAATTAAGAAATCTTAATCTCCCCCTTTTGTCTCCCTTTTCCCCCCTCTGTCCGTCCCGAGTCTCCCCCCCGCCCTTCAAGCCCAGATTTTCCATGACGTCCTTCGATGAAATATTGCAGCGCAGGAATTTACAGCCTTCTTCAGCTCGGGATTTTTTTCTGTGGAGTTTTCTGGCAGGAGCCGGTCCCTGCAATACAAATCGGTTCCAGCGATAAAAAGCTCCGAGCGCTACCACTCAAACACAATCGCTTCCCACAGAGATCTTCCAAATATCTCCGGGTATTTATTTATATCCCCGCTCAGGGACGGATAGCTAGAATGCTTTCCCGGGGGGATGCTTTTGGGCTGGCTGGGATTCAGACCCGAGGAGTTGGGTACCAAAAGAAACAGCGGGGTTGAGTCGGAGCAGAGCTTGGACCCGGCGAGTGATGCTCCCACATCCCACAAATTCGCCCTTAAAAGCAGCTGGAATTGTAAATCCAGGTGTAAATCCAGGTGTAAATCCAGGTGTAAATCCGTTCCTGAGACATTCAGGCTTTCCTGGACGAGGTTTCTTCCCTGGGGGCCCGAGGCTGGGGATGCTCCCAAAGCAAACAGAACCCTTGGGAAGGGATATCCCTTCTCCCAGCAACTTGGCATAGCAGTGGCATCCAAACAAAATTCATAGCCACTTCCAGTTTTCCCAGCACCAAATCCCGTCAGGATAGAGATAAAGTTGTGCTGGAGAAACCTTTCGATCTGCTGCTGAACTTTGTGGCGTCGGGAACCACCTCTAGCCCCGGCAATTCCAGATGCCAAAAGTCCGGCTGGGCCAAGCCGGGCCGGGGGTCCCAACCAAACGAGGAGGACGAGGGAATTCCAAGGGATTCAGCCTTATTTCTAGTCTTATGGAACCTTTTTTGTTGTTGTTTTTGTTGGGTTTTTGGTTTTTTTCCCCCCCAAGTTTAAATCAAAACCCTTTAGGAATCACATCAACGAGCCGGTGCTGGAGGAAGGGGGAATTTTGGCGTTGAGCGCGCGAGGGTCACCAGCCCCATTTTGGGGCGTCCCACAAAATCCGTCTGCACGGGGAGGTGGGAGAAATTAAAACGGAATACCCCACATAAAGGAAGAACAGGTTATATTCTTCCACGGCTGCTAAAAGCCACAGGGATCGTCCATTATCGGGATAAATAACGGGCAAGGTGGCGGCGGGGATTGCTCCTAAACAACTCTGGGAGGATGCGGGAAACAAACACGGCGGGTTTGGGGTAGGATCCGACCTCCCTTTTCCAGGGGACAGCACCCTGGGGGTGAGGACAGCGCGATCCCTAAGAGGAAAACCCCGAGGGGAGGCGCGGGGACCCACGCGAGCCTCGGGGTGCAGATCCAGGTGGGCTCCTTGGAGGGAGAAAGGATTCTGTCCAACACGGTCTGATCACCCAGCCCGGGGGGAGAGGAGGTGCCAGCACCTGGGCACTGCCCTGGGCAGGTGTCGCCGTCCCCAGCAGCCCCTGTGCCTTGTCACCTGCCCAGCGGGCAGGACGCGGCGGTGCCCGTGGGGAGGGATGCGGCAGGAACAGAGAGGGATGCTGAGGACAGCGATGTCCCTGGAGGTACCGCCCTGCCCGGCGGAGCAAAACCCCCGTGCGAGAAGGTCCCTGGTGCCACAGAACCCTCCTGTCCCTGCCCACGGTGCCCAGCGACAGAGCATTGCAAAAGCAGATTTTACTGTAGGGCAGCTCGGAGTATTGCTGTGGAGAAAGGAAAACCGCACAGGAGCGGGGCTGGGCTGCACACCGGCCTGGTAGCCCGCGTTTTTTAACATTATTTCTACAGCAAATCCCGCACAGAAACTCCGTGTTCCCCCTTTCCCAGTCCAAAGCGGGGATTCGGGACCCGCGCTCACAAACACCGCCAGAAATTCCCGCTGCAAACAACCGCAGTCTTGCTCTCGCTATTTCTTTCTTTGCAAAGACCTGGGGATGGTTTTCCTTGGAAGCTTTCCCGACAAAAACTGTTTTCCACCGCCAGAATTCCCGAGTAATGCTGTTGTGCATCAGCGGGTTCTGGATGGTGCAGGTTCGTGGACTCCTCTACTTTGCAGCTGCCAGAGCAGAGAGTTAAAATACACCAAAAATTGGTTTATCATCTTTCCCACCTCCTGATAACAGAGCAGCTCCTCGTAAATCGATCCCTTTTGCACAACCAGCCCCCGCTTAAATGTTAAAAGCGACCTGGAGGGGCTTTAAAAAATGTTCTGCAGGGAATAAAAAGCTCGGCTGACATTCCCGGGAAAGATGCGCTGTGGATAGGTGAAATGCCCGAGCCAAGGTGGGAAAACTTTCCCCAGCATAGGTTGTTGTGCCCCGAAGTTAAACAATTTCTGCAGCAAAGAGATTGATTTTTAATTCGGGGAAAATCATCCTGGGAGCGGGAAGGGAACGGCTGCATCCATGTGTTCATCTTCCCATTGTGAATATTTTGGGGCTTTTGGGGTAGATGTGTGTGTGAGGAAGCCAGAGAGGAATTGGAAGGAATTCTGTAAAAACACCCCAAAGCCCCGAAAAAACCGAAAGAACGATCCGCCGAAAACAACAGCAAAACACCCCCACCTAAAATAAAGAAAAACCGCACCAAAACTGAGCACCAAAACTGGCCCAGAACTCACTACAAATTCGGATAATGAACCCAGAAATAGTTTTGCTTTTCCCGTTCTCAGAACCGCTCGGAAAATTGCAAAACTCCCAGAGCGTTTTGCGCAGCACCCTCAGCTGCTCCCTCTTCATCTCCCTCAAATTCAAGTTGCTAAAACACAGGAACTAATTTTGCATGAACCCTCTTTAAAATCAGGGAACGAAGGAATTTCTTCAGATCCGTTTCTCCCGCAGATTTTGCGGGATACCTGCGGGCAGAGATGCTGCCCCGAGGGCTGAGGTTGCAGCGTAAGAATTTTCCTTCCAGGATTATTCGTTTCTCCTTTGGGAACGATCGAATTTGACCACTTCGCTCAAAGCTCCGCGGGCTGAAGGAGTTTTCCTCCATTCGAAACCCCGAGGTGTCCCCAGTGTCCCCCCGCCCCACGCGTGGGGACATCCAGGAGCGCGGCTGAGCCCTAAGAGCGATCGAAATCTGCCCGAGAGGGAGCGGGTCCCTTTCAGAACCCTCCCGGCTGAGCTTGAGCGGCTGCGATCGAGCCAAACACAAGCGGGCTGGGAAATCCGCGCTGGCACAGCAGGAAAGGGATTTTTCTGTCCATCGGGAAGAGGGTTTGGAGCTGAGCTGGAGCACAGCCCTGGTTCTGGTTTGCCCCGCAGCCCCAGGAAAGGAAAATAGAAATGTTTCCAAATACTGCAATAAATAAATGGATACGGAGAGGTTGTGCTGGAAGGGAGAGAGGATAAAAGAGTAAGAGAGAAACAGAGAACAGACGGAACGGGCAGAAGGAAGGAAAGGAGAAAGAAGGAGAAAGAAAGAAAGAGAGAGAGAAAAAGAGAGAGAGAAAGAGAGAGAGAAAGAGAGAAAGAGAGAAAGAGAAAGAGAGAAAGAGAGAAAGAGAGAGAGAGAGAAAGAAAGAGAGAAAGAAAGAGAGAGAGAGAGAAAGAGAGAAAGAGAGAAAGAGAGAAAGAGAGAAAGAAAGAAAGAAAGAAAGAAAGAAAGAAAGAAAGAAAGAAAGAAAGAAAGAAAGAAAATATAATATAAAGAACGAGAACTGGAAAGAAAGAGAATATGTGAGAGAAGCTAAAACAAATGAGAGAGAAAAAGAAATTAAGACTATTTAAGAGTAAGAGAGTGAGAAATAGAGAAAGGATGAAAGAAAACGGAGAAACAGGGAAATGGAGAAGCAAAAAAAGAATCAAAAAATAAGGAAAAAATGAGGAGGAAGAGAAAAATAGTGGGAAAGAGGAAAAGCTGGAAAGAAAGAAAGAAAGAAAGAAAGAAAGAAAGAAAGAAAGAAAGAAAGAAAGAAAGAAAGAAGAAGAAAGAAGTAAAGAAAGAGAAAGGGAGAAAAGAAGGAAAAGTGAAAGAAAAAAGATTTAAGGAGAATCATTAAAAGAACAGGAGAAAAGACAAAAAAAAAAGAAAAAAAGAAAAAAAAATAAGTACTCCAAAGACAGAAAAGTGGCAGAACGAGAGAGAAAACCCAAAAGCAAAAACCCCAAAGAAAGCAACACAGCAAGCACGGAAAGGGGAATTATTTTCCTACAAAACCAGTAATACGACGTAGACAATTTAATTTTTTTCCCTGCAGAGCGGGGCTGAGAGGAAGGGAGGGAGCAGCGCTGCGGGGCCCGGGCCCGGCTCTGCCCCGCTCTCCGTGCGGGGCCCCGCGGGATGGAGGCAGAACGCGCCGGCACCGGCTCCGGGCAGGGGGAGATGACTTTTAGCCATTCCTTCTCGCCCTGCTCTTTGTTCCAGCAGCGAGAACAGAGGCTCGGCCGCGATTTTCCCCGCGGGTTTTTCCACGCGGGGCTGCGTTAAGCTCGGCTTAACCCCCGCGGGGACAGCGGCGCGCCCGGCCCCGCGCTCGCTCCGTAGGTGGCCGTGTATATTTGGGTTGGAGCCGTGTTTATGTTAATGAAAAAGGCTGAGATTACAAACAGACCACTGAATGCCCGCCGTGTTGCTGCCGATTGGTGGAAGATGTGTACTTTCAACCTAATCGCTTTTTGGGGCAGCAAATCTGATTTAAAATGATGGAAAAATTATTATTTTTAGCGGTAAGGAGTTAGGGATCTCCGGGGTTGCCCCTTTCCGTGTGGTTTCCCCATAGAGAAGGAGGGGATGGAGAAGGGTTGCAGGGAAAAATCACCAAAATTTAGCCATAAATCCGATAAAAACGAGCCCCGGAGGAGGGCAGGGAAAAGGGGGATTCATCTCGCCCTTCCTGAATCCACCTCGGCCCCGCTGAAGGGGTCCCAGTGGCAAATGGAATTTGTCCCCCAAAATTTCGGCTGCTGGGGACATTGCCCTCAGGGGTTTGTCCTTGCCAGGTGGAGATTGGAGGAACCTGAAATTCACTCTGAAAACCCCGTTAATTCACCCATTTAGGACGGGATATATATGCTTGTATGTATAAAATAACCCCAGTCCTTATAAATGCAAAAAAGAAAAAATAAATTCATTAATTTACATAACAATTAAAATAAAAGGAGTTTTAAAATTAATGTGGGGAGGAGGTTGGAGCAGCATTCATCATTCTGTAACTTTGTTTTCAGTGTCTGGTTTTGGGGCCAGTCTCTTTCTTATTTTCTTCATAAAACCTCTCTCCAAAATGATTTTTGACCCCCCAGCTGCTTCTATACCCATCAGCATTTGAAAGTTTGAAGAGCTGATAGTTAAAAAATCAGATTTTTACAAATTTTTCCCCCCTCACTCGATAAATTCCCAGCACGGAGAGATCCACTTTAGGTTTCAGGGAGAGGATTTTTTTTCCCCCCCAGGAGCTCTGGGAGCTCTGCGCTCAGCCTTTGGCATCTCCCTCCTTTTCAACACTTTCCTTTTGTGGGCAAAAGCTCTCGGCGAGGAGCCCGTGCGGCAGAGCCCGGCAGACCTGGAGGATTTGGACATTCAGATATTTTACTTCTGTTAGGATCCCTCATTGAGTGAAGAACAAAGAAAACCCATCCAATTTCGCCGTTGGAAAGGGATGCAAACAGAATTCGGGGCGAGGGAGATTTTAGCAGGGAAGGTGTTCGAAAAAACAAGAGGGAAAAGGGAAAGTGAAAAAATCCCTAAAAAATCCTAAAAGTTTTCCCCGTGCAGCGGCTGTGCTGCACTAGGGGCGCAGGGTAGAACTCCCCCTGGGATTTGGAGGCAGAGCAGTGCTCTAAAAACAGCTTTTTCTGCCTTAAAATATCTTCAGGGTGTCAAACCTTGTCCCTGAGACAGCGAAGACTCGAAGTGCTGGGCTTAGAGCGACAGCAGAGTTTCTTTGTTCTCTCCTCGCACCTGGAATTAACCTCTATTCCCTGATGCTTTTTTCCCCCTGTTTCCATTTTTTTTAATTTTTTTTTTTTCTTTGAGAGGGCGAGGATTGCGTTTTCTCGGTGACATTAAACGATTCTGTAGGAGGGACAGAAAAACAACAAAAAAAAACCAAACAAAACCCAAACCCAGCAGAGCAACATCGCCAAAAATAACCCTGTGCTGTGAGAGGCAGGTAGGCCCTGCAGAGATGCCAGGGCTGGGGGACACCGGGGGTGCCCCAAATGTGCTGCCAGGTCCCCGTGTGAGCACCGGGACACCCAGAGCTGTCCCCTGCCCTGCCACACACTCGGGGACACCCCCGCGCTGTGACCCCCGCATCCGACGGCGCTGCTCTGTCGGAGCCCCGAGGATGCCGCGAGGGGCGAGGCAAGAGCAGATGAAAGTGATGTCACATTAATGTCAGCTCACAGCTCGAGCCCACACAGCCTTGATTGCTCTTATTAATCTTGCCAATTTGTCTGTCAGCACTCGGCTAATCCCTAAATAGCCTCCCAACAGGTGCTTTATGCTTCCGCCACATCCCTGCTCGCCCGCAGCCCCCGGGAGCGCCGCTCGCCCTCCCCGGTGACACCGGCTCTGCTCCCCCGGCACGGCTGCAGGGGACACGGGTGACCTTGCAGATGTTGTTTAGTCTGTCCAAAAAAAGAGGGGATGGAGTTTTGGGCTTCCCAGAAAGAAGTGATGAGCGGGCTGGGGGGAGATGCTGGAGGTGAATTACCCGATTTGGGGTGAGCAAACCCTCCACGGGATTTGTCCCATGTCAGGATTAGGACACACATTTCTGGCCCGACTATCTGACAGCAGGGAACTGTGGTGCTCTTATTTGTGGTGGATTTGGTGGTTTTGTGGACAGAGGAGAGGATTAGAACAAAAAGTCCGAGCTGAAGCTGCAGTGGAAAAGCCACTTTAAGCCCTAAGCAGTTTTATCATAAACTCGTGGAATGGTTTGGGTTGGAAGGGATCTTAAAAGTCACCTTGTTCCAGCTCCCTGCCATGGGCACCAACGCCTTCCACCAGCCCAGGTTGCTGTTTACCCTGCACTTAAGCTGAGGGTTGATTATTTTCTTTACTGCTCTATCAGAAAATCCGCTGGCTTGTTCTGGTGTGTGTTCAGCCACATCAATTCTTTAGCAAAAGACTAAAATTATTGTGTTGTGAGGCTTAATCTTCCTAAAGTCGTTATTTAGCACAGCAGTCTAAATCACAAAACACAGATTTTGTGTTTAGAACTCTTAATTGCTAAACCCAATTAACTGCTAAACCCTTTTAACTGCTAAAGGAGAGTTCAGGTTGTTTTCCTCTCTCATCATTAAGAGAAAAAGAAATGGTTTATTTCTGCTAGGCAATTGTGGTGCATGAAATGTTTTGCACACAGGTTCCAAACCAGTGATTCTTGCTGTGATTCACATGGAAGAGGCTCTGCTCTGGAGGAAGAGCCACCAAAGCTGGCTTCACACAGCAGGTTCCTATTTTATATCCAAAACTGTTGGGGTTGTATCCAAAGCTATTCCCAACCCAGCAGGAAGGAAGAGCTTTCAGGAGCATCTTCAACAATTCCTCCAAGACATGAAGTGGTCTGAGTCCACTAAAAGAGCTCAGAGCTGTTCATTGTTAACCCTTGGGTGCTCCAGATCAGATCCTAAAAGCTCCTAAAAACACCATTCCCTTCTGAAAGCTCTTTCACTCCATCCTGCCTTGGATTTATTATCAGGAGACAGATTTTTTTTTCCTTTTCTTTCTCCCTGAGCCATTTATTTCATCCAAGAAGCCCATCCATCACAGCGAGCTGGAACCGACCTGGGATCCAAGGATATTCTTAGCTGTGCAGCGTGTCAGGAAACGGGCAGCAGCCCCGTGTGATGCAAATATTTGGACGAGCGAGAGGTAGGAAGGATTGTCCAAATGTTTACTGCAGGCTGTTGATAGCCCCAGGATTTATAACTGGTGGGTGGATAACGCCTGCCCCCACACAGCTCCTCCAGCAGGTGCATCCAGTTTCCACATGACATGTGGGATGTGTGTGCTCTGGGAGAGGGGATGCAGGACAGATCCAGTTCCCTGGGATTCAGCTCCTTTTTCCCAGCTGCTTTGCTGGTTTGGAGCCCATGGAGCAGCAAGACAGGAGCTCAGGATCCACTCCAATGATTCGTGCCCCTGAGAGCAATTCCAACCTTTGGAAAAACAAAACACGACCAGTTGGAATTTCTTAAGTGAAACCAATGCTCGGAGCAGTTCAGGCCCATCAAAATATTCCCTGTCACTCTCCTTCAGCACTGCAGCAGAGGAAATTCATGGCATTGTTGTGCTTATTGTTCTTGGCATTTCACTTCCTCGCTTCCAGCTCTGGGATTGGAGCTCTCCTGTCTCCCAGTGAGCCCTGACTGCTGCTGGGGGCACGGCAGAAGTGCTGGCAGAGCAGTTTGAGCCATTGCTGGTGCTCAAACAGCTCCAGCTTTTCAGAGCCCGCTGGAAATGTCCCATAGCTGCTGCCAGGTGGCTCCTTCCAGCCAAAAGAGGAGAGTACATCCAATAAAAACCAGGCTGATGCACTAGAAATGGGAACGTAGTCAAGGGAAGGCTCTGCTGCCTTGATATCCCATCGTGTAACCTCCTCAGGAGGTCTCTGCATGATCCAGAGGCACCTCAGAGGGCTGCAGCCCAAATTTCTGCTGGAGGCAGGTCCAGCAGCAGCTCCAGGCAGGGTCAGCCATGGCTTTGTGCAGCTGAGCCTTGGAAACCTCCAAGGACAGGGTCCAACAACCAGGATAATGGAGAGGAGCCATCAGTGCCCTCGTGTCCATCCAGCCACGTTGGGAGGCTCTGCTATCACAGCAGGAGCTCTGTAATTTTGGCTGTAATCCCCTCCACCGTGTAATTGAGGAACAATATCCCATGAAACCAGAGAGATCAGCATGGAGTGGAGTCACTCAGCTCTGGCCATCTCCTTCCCCCGCACTATTTTGTGAGTTCTGGTGATGCTGGGAATGTGAACTCATGGATTTAGTGTGCTGCAGACACCCAGACAGCTTTTCTTAGCAGCAAACAGCAACGGCATCAGCTGCAGAAAAGCCTTTAATTCATCACAGCCCTGCAGGAGCAGTTTCCCGACTGCTCCGATGGGGAATACAATGGCCCTGTTGTTTTTCCAAGGGGAGATTCCTTCATTTCAGGCTGTTGCATAAACTGTGTGTTTTCTATTTGTCACCTGACTCATTGCAGTGACCTCCTTGAGATGGGATTGAGATCATTGGAAGTGGTGAAAGGGGCCCTTGCAGGATGAGGACCAGATTGTCAGAGTCGCTTCTTCTGCTTTGCTTCACGATCCGGGAGGAGAACTTGGTGTTCTTCTGGCGGGGGGGGAAGGAGTTGTGTAATAAAATATACGGGAAAAAAAGGACTAAAGCTCAAATTCCAAAGTCATCTGTTGTGCTCCATGAAATTCTTCCATGCACTGAAAGAATTCAATCCTGTGTTTGATGTCCCATTCTCAGGGTGACCTTAGATGAGGAGTCCTAACTCAGACTCCTTCCACCTTGAACGTATTTTGCAACAGTTTCCAGTGTTGGCAACTCTTGGTAACATTCCCTGGAAATGCTTTCCAGGCAAGAATCTGGAGCCATCCTCATGAGATACAGGGAAGAACCAGGCCCTGGTAAAGTGGGACCAGCACTGCAGGTGTAGGAAGATCTGAAGGTTTCATGGTTTTGGCATCTTCAGGTTTCCTCAGCTGTGAGCCTTGGGGTTATATTTGGGCTCCAAAGGGGATGTGCAGGAGGCTGGAAGAGCTTCCCTGCAGATTTCCCTCCATGGAGAATGGCCAGAGGGATCCATGTGGATGGATTTGGCTCTTCCCAGTGTGTGCAGCGTGGTGGGAATGTGAGAGATTCAGTGAAGGAAAAGGCAGGGTGTGTTAATGGGGACACACACATGATCCTTCCACCAACCTGCTCAGTGAAATCCCCCCTGGAGAAAGAATTTAACTTTGTGTTATCAATTTACCTGTGTTATCTTTCCATACTGCTGGACCTCTGCGTTGGGAGTAATTTTCTCTTTTCCAGACAGGTGAGGGAGATCAATCCCTTTTCAGCTCTGACCCTGCCAAACCCTGAAATTTTAGCATCTCACATGGGTTTTCCCACCTGGAAACGCTCTTGCTCTATGCTTCACTTTGCTACTGAAATCCAACCAGGAGAAGGTTGCAAACCCGGGAGGATTTGGGCCGGGGTGAAGGAAGCAAAGCAGGAATGAACGAGCTCAGCACATCCTGGTGCATCCCTGTGTGTTTGGGCTTGCAGGGGGTGAGCCTTGGCTTGTGGTCCAGCCCAGCCTGGTGCTTTTAGCTGTACAAAATCAGAGTTTTTTCCCAAAGCAAGCCATTACTGACAGATTGAAAGGGGTTTATCCTGTGGAATTTTCCCTGCCTCATCTGCCAGGGAACATGCAGGACTCAACTCCTCTTCCTTGGAGTAAATCACAGTGTGGGGCTGCCTTATCTCAACCAGAGCCCCTGAGCAGGAATGTTGCACTGTCCAGCCCTTGGGCCACCCAGCCCTGATCCCAGGAATCAGCATCTGCTCCAGGCCCACACTCTGACCCTCCAGGGCCGTATTTTTGCAAGGTCAGGAGGTTGGGTGGTAAAAGGGGAGTGGGGAATAGCAGGGAGAGATTCAAGGCTGGCTCTGCACAGAGATTTCATGGAAATGTTTACACTGGCCATGGAGTGGAGACTCGAGCCTGTTCCCCTCTCCAGATTTGCTGGAAATTTGCATCAGGTATGGACACAGCTCCAGCTTCCAAAGGTCCTGGATGTCTTCACACCCTTTTCCTTGGCTGCTTTAATGGATCCAAGTGGATTGAGGAAGGGTTGGATGTGGATGTGCCCTGTTAGGTATCATTTCATCCCTGATTTCTTCCTAGGACAACGAGGCTGCTTTTAGCTCATGGTGTAGCCAGAGGGAAGGAAAAATAAGCAGGAAAATCAGATGGCAGCAGGGCACATGGGAGAAAGGGGAGAAACAGCTCTGACAGATGGAAGTGAATGGATGCAGAAACAGCTCCATGTATTTCCTTCATCCACCACAGAATATTTTGTGTTGTGTTGAGGTGATTCAGCACCTGCCAGCTTGTCAGCAGGAAGGATGACAGAAAGGACAGCAGTGGGCAGAGAGAGTCCACTCTGTACACATGGAGGAACCATTCCCTCCCGTGTGGAAATGTTCTTTGGGATCAGGTCAAAAAATGATTTCACGTGAAGTTTCTCTGTGAAATCTCTGTTGCTGGAAGGGCCAAAAAAGGGCCTTCATCTGGGCTGTGCAAAGAGTCACTGAGTGTGGTCTGACTGTCCATCAGGAAAAGGGAAAGGCTGTGTGTGACATTCCCAGGACATATTTCAATCAAGAGAATGAAAAGGGGTAGAAGGGAATGCTCCAAGCAAAACTGATTTTTCTCAAGTTGCTGAACTGAAATCAGGTTACTATTTCTTTTTTGTGCATAAATCCTTCTTCAATGCAGGGGAAAACCTCATTTCTTTCTCTCTAAGGGTTGGTATCAACAAAGGATGTGATCCACTGCCCAATGAAGCAAGAATTCAGGGTCCAATATCGAGGGTTGCACGGTGAATCCTTCCTTAGCAACTCATTAAAATGAGCCACTCCAACTCCTCCTGTGCCTTTTGAGCGACTCATTTGCAGAAGTGGAGCCCAGGAAACCACTCTTGCTCAGCACCCAGCCCAGCTTCCCCTCCTTCCAATCCTGCCTCTGTCCCACTTGAGCCACCCACGGCATCATCCCTGAATCCCAATCCCATTTCAGCCCTGGCTTTGCTCCGTGGCAGAGCACGGGAGTCTCCCTCCCTCCCTCTCTCCCTCCCTGCCTCTCTCCCCTGCAGCTGCTCAGCTCTGCGAGGGAAAGGCTCCCAGATGTGCTGGGGAGGGAGCAGGCAGAGCCCTGAATTCCACTCCATGCCGTGTGGACTCTTTGTATATTTTGTTTGAAGGAGGAAATATGTGGAGTCCTTGGAGGAAGGCTGGGGACCAGGCACGGCCCTGGCAGCTCAGGCACCGTGGGGCTACGAGGTCCTGCAAGCCCCCTGCCCTTGGCTGGCCTTGGCCCACAGCTTGGGCCACCTGAAACCCATCAGCATCACCCAACAGGTCCCCAAAGCCTCTCCTGGAGATGGCTCGAGGTGACCAGACCCTTTGAGAAAACACGGCTTGGCTCAAAAGCTGGTAACACCTAAACACCCACAGTTGGAATTTTCGGTATTTTTGGCTCATGGGTGATGTGCTGTATCAGATCAATAAATATTCACACGCTCCAGAGTGTTTTGTGGGGTTGGTTTCATTGCATTTTAAGCACATTTAGCCGTGGCACTTGGTAGCTACTTGATTATTGCGTGAGACAATACGTTTATGAAGTGTTGGCCTTCATTTAGTTAAACACTTCATTGATGTCTAAGACCAAAACGGCATGAAACTAATTGTTCCCGTGGAAACAGGAACCCAGAGAATGATTTCATATCACAGCTTGGCAGCAGAAAAAGAAGAAACCTCTGTAATTGTTCCCATTAACCCAGCGCTGGGGATTCATGCTCAATCTCTACCGCACTCTGCTCCGCTTCTGCTGTGAATTAGGGGACAAAAAATCTGCACAGAACCACATTAAAAAGCCCTGAAACAAGCTGTGCTTTCTGGAGCATTTGTAGTTCTGTCACCAAAACCATTTCTCTTCTGCTTTGCAGGTTTCTGGCCAGCAGCACCGAGGACTGTCACCTTCATTTGGAGATGTTGGGTTTTAACTGTGTGCTGCAGGAGGAGCAGGGACATCCCTGGCCACACTGTGGGCTGGAGACAGGACAGCCCTCACCCCGAGGGTGAGTGCCTAGAAAGTGCAGGAAAAACCAAATCTGCAGTGAAAAACCGGGGAGAGGGAGAGAGGAGCCATGCAGAGCAGTCTGTGTGTGCAGGAAATATTCTGAACCTCCTGGCTGAGGATTTCCCTCCTCTCCTACGGGATGTGCTGGTGACTGGGGCATCTCCAGGGGTTTGTAGCTGTAGAAAATCCCTGTTATCCCTCTACCAGAGGAACTCACATCTCCCAGCTCTCCACATTTCCCATCGGACTGAGAAATCCCCGCCCCAGTGAGGAGCTGCAGCCCCTCCCAAGCCCGTACCATGGACAATCCCTTGCAGGACCAGATTTGGGAAGCCCAAGGGTTCTGCAACCCCTGTGGAGGGGGGAGCCTCCCACTCCCTCTCCCTGCCCACGTGGAATCATCTCCACCTTTTCCCATTTTTAGGCCTTGCCCCTAAACCCAGCCCCACCAAGCCCAGCAGGAAAATGGAACCAACAGCACAAAACCCATCCTGGCTACCAGCCCAGTGGCCACCCAGCCCCACAGCTCCTCTGGAGGGACCAGGAGACACAGACCTGCTCCATCCCAGCACAGAGCAGGTTTCTCACTGTGCTAATTACTGCTAATTGAGGCACTTGACTATCGGGGAGCCTTGCCCTGGCCAGGCTGATAGAGTATCAGGGAGATAAAGAGCACTCAGCACAGGTAATGGGGAAGTGTTGGCAGACCTGTGCTAGGACCTTCTGGAGGGGTTATCTCTCCTCCCCACAGCCCAGGGCACCAAATTCCTGAGGGGAACTTGTGATCCTGAGGGTCTGTGGAGAGCCCAAGATTTTTAGGAGGTGCCCTGTGGGATTTGAGACTCAGGAGCTCAGCAAGGCAAGCTGGCACTCATTTCAGAATAATTATTTTAAATTTCCTTAACAAGCATTTTATTCCTTTGGCTAGATTTTGCTGTTGTTAATTTAACACCATGGAAATGAAACTTTAAACATTTTTTCCCCTTTTTTCTTTCCTACAGAGAAATAAATTTTTTTCTTTTAACAAATACTGTCTCTCTCAGAACTTTTGTTATTTTTCACCACCTCCACTGACCTACACAGAGCAATTCAGCTCCTACACAATCCTGAGCACCAGGTAGGAGTTACTAACACCTACTTACCAAAGTAGAAACATGGATGGGGTGACATTGTTGTTCTGTTTTCTCTTTTTTTTTTTAATTACTCACAGTTGTAAATGGGAAATCAAAATTACTGGATATTTTTGCAGCCAGCTCTGAGAAAAATCTTGTGTGTGGATGCAGTTCCTGGCTGTACCCACATTCACCATCCCTGCCCACAGCAGTGCCTGTGTTTTATCTCAGGGATGTAAAAACTAAGAAAACATCACCACTTCACTCCTGGAGGAGCCAACAGAGCGTGTCCATGGCTATCAGATCAATGAGAGGGCAACCACACACCTGAGAAGCTGCTGGCTCCTCTAAGCCAAAGTTTAGGATATTTCCATGTCAAGTTTCCCCATTTTCTTCCTTGAGGTACCTCAATCATCTGCTCCTCCTCTTACCCCTGTGCACTTCCAGTTTGGTTTAAGTTCCCAAAGTTTCTCAGCTTGTCACACAAAGCTCATAACAAAGTCTGTGGCCAGCTCTCTCTTTGATAATTCCTTCCCCCCATTTGTTTATCTCAAGTCCTGAGCTTTGTTCCAGGCCCAAAACCAAAAGCCTTTCTACCCTGTTCTCCTCTTGACTTGTTGCAGATGTAACGAAATAAATCTTTAGAAAGAACAAACCTTCACTTCCTCTCTCCCGTCTGATTTGGTCACAAACCCCAGGAAAGAAAAATAAATCACAACCTGAGCTCGCCTGGTCTCCAAGGATTCCACGTCTGGTCCTGAAAGCCACCATCAAACTGGATGTGTCCATTCCTCTGAGAAATCAGTGAACACAGCGACCAAAAAGGATCTGATAACCATGAAATCCTAATTTTGAGCACGGCCAAAGTCAAAAAAACTTGTGATCAGCCCAAATTAGGGTGGATGTGGTGGCTGATGAGCACGACCAAGCTGGTGGTGCCTTCCTAGAGCTCGTCCTTGGCACTGAAGGGGGAGGCGTCCCTGGCTTGTGTCTCAGCCCCTCGTGTGGCTCTGCCCCTCTGTTCTCCCCTGCCACCTCCACCCCAAGGAATTTTATATCATGACCAGAAAAATCATCTGCTTGGTTTTTCTGAACTGGCCACAGCAGAGGTGGGCATTTCCTCCCAGGAGAGTTTATTCCTCTTCTGAGAGCTCTTCTCCGTGTAAAATGGAGCGTGGAGAGCTCTGCTGCTCTTCCATCAACCACTAACAGGTGCTCAGATTCTCTCCAAGCACAGCCCAGACACGAGGACTGACCAAATCACTGTTTTTAACCAGTGTGCTGGAGATCCCACGGATGTGGGATGTGGGATCCTGCCCTGCCCCTGCTCTGGGATCAAACACATCAGCCCAAAGCCCTTTCCAGAGCCCACCTCACTTGGCAGCACCCTGCACTAGGAATGGACAGCTGGGCTCAGCATCCCCTCCACAGGGGTTGCAAGGCAGTGGAGAATAACTCCTTAAAAATGGGGCTGCTGTGTTTGCCTAACGAGGTCTTCACTTGGGTCTAAGCTAAAGCCAGGCTCAGCTTTAAGCTGGGAAATACTGGAGCTGTATAAACAGGATGGTTTGACTCACCAGGTACAATCTGCCTGGTGGGTTTTGCTCTTCCAAGGGTACTTGGGGGAAGATGTGCAGAACCACAGCAGCTGTCAGAAGAGTTTTGGGTTGTGTCCCAACTTTCACTGATGAACTGAGGGTTTTCTCTGTGTGTGTGTGTTTTGTTTTAAACTTAAACAAGAGGTCTTTGCACACTCGACACAATCCGTCCACTTAGCACTGAAGAGACTGTAATTAGACACTTGGAGAACTGGAAGAAATTAACTCTGACCACAGCCTGTCACTCAGACTATTACTTAATAATATTTCCCAAATGTGCAAAGCACTTAGTTCTAGAATAACAGGAAAGAAGTGCAACTTCTCACCCCGAGCAAAGGCTTTGCCTCGGGAAGCGTGCATGAAAAACTCACCAGCCAGGAGATGTTTGGCCACCTCCCATCACCTGAGGGCTACCAGGGCACGTGAAGGATGCAACTCACGGCCCCCAATCCCACGGCACTGAGGGGCTGGAATGGAGGCAAGGGGAGTGACCAGCCCGAGGTGCTCAGAGCTTCCAACACGCCACGGAAACCGCGGAGAAATTGCTGTTTTCCTTCTTCTGCAGCTCCTCGCCTCACCCCACGCTCCAGAAGCCTGGCTAGAAAGAGATGATTGTGATTCCTGCCCGTTCCTTTGCTCACGACAAAAGGCCCCATTCATCTGGGCTAATTTGGAGGGGAGAGCAAGGGGTATCAGTAGCATGAACTGGATCTGAGCGTCTCCACCACAGTGGAGCGAGCCCCGCTCCTTGGCCAGTCCAACCCAGGGAAACAGAAATCTCTCACTCGGAGCTTTGGAGGGGAGCATTTCTCTGATTTTAAACAGAAGTATCTTTGCTGGCCGTGGCAAGTTTTTCAAAAGTCCTGACGAAGCAGGGCCGGGCCATTTTCCCAGCAAAAACAAGAGGCCATTCAAAAAAGTGGGGGGAAAATTTTATTCTGGTTTGTTTCTGCTTCAGGAACCAACACACCCAGCTTCACCTACCTAAATTACCCCTCACGTGTTCAATAAGGCCGTGGCCAGAACAATGAATCTCTTGCCTTGTTGCAAAACACTGCGAAAAATGGATTTTTAAAATAAAAACATTCATGATGCCTTAAATGCTTAAGTCACTGTGGAGCTCCCAGGACTTCCCCGTGTGTGGGAAGAGCTACAATGTAATTGCTTTCAGCAGAATATCACTGCAGTCTATAATTAAAATATATGAGATTGTTAGTTTCAAAGCATTTAAGTGATTTCATCTGTATTTAGGTGAATGTGTCTCTCTGAGCAGCTCATTTAAAATATTTCTATTTTCAGCACATAAAATGAGTCCTGGGTAAAAGAAAAGGATAATTTTGTTGTCTTCTTCTTTGTCTGAGGAAGCATCTGGGGAAAAGTTGGAGACACAGAGCTGAGACTTCAACAGAATATTCCAGTCCTGGGGAAATCCGTGGTGAAAACTGAAGTGACATTCCAGAGATAGAGTGGGAGGTGTCATGAAATGAAATGAAATGAAATGNAAAAATCACTACCAGGAAAATCTGGCACCTCCCAAATCACAGTGACAATTTCAGCAGGGTGTTTAGGAAAAATAAATGGCTTTTGAGGCCACCATGGATAGGTCCTGCAGAGTGACAACATGGCTTTGGAGTGTCTTGAAACTTTCACAACACAGCCTTATCCCTTTCTGTCATTTCTGGGGTTTCTCCGAGGTAAATTCTGTACATTTAGGAAGAGAAGAATTTTAGGTAAATTTAGGAAGAGATCCTTGCTGGATGGCTCCTCGCAGTGGCACAGTCAGAGGGCATGGACAGTTTTGGTGGGGTCAACACCCCCAGAAATCCATAATTCCCAACATTCCTGCAGGAGGGAGTGAGTCCCATCCTTGCCTGCAAGGCTGAGTGAGGGATCTTCACTCAGAGGATGAAAAGAAGTAATACAAGAAGGCAAAGATGACAATGCTGCTGTTGTAGCTGTAATGAGACACAAATGCTATTTTGATGGTTTTCTCTGAGAGAAATACACATAGCCCAAGTGATGTCATTAAAGATCTCCCAGGCTTTGCAATCAGCATGGCCACAGATGGAGAGAAATCTACTTTTATGTGGCAGAACACGATGGGTATTCCCATTAAAGTAAAAAGGAAGATGAGAGAAAAACATTTTAAAGATTTTTTATTTTGGTAAGGACATGACATGAAGGTTCTACACTGTCCATGTGAGAGAAAAGCTGTGATTAGCTCAGATAAAACACAGAATCTGGGTTTTTTTAGTGTTTCATGAATACATGCACGGCATTACACTTGTCTGTTAAACACTGAGCACATCTCCAAGGAGTCCTTTGGCAAATCATTTGGGAAGGAGAAAAGGGAGAAACTCCTGGGCAATGAAAGATGCCAACAGGTAGAAATAAACATTCACTTATTCAGATTCTGAAGCACCTTCTGAGCTTTTCCACAACAAACACCCAAAGATCAGGATGCAGCTTCTGAAACTGCTGAGATCTTTAAACTGAAGAAGTGGGATGGGTCACTCAGCAAAAACATTTTTATTTTTGGCAAGGAAGCCTGGAGCAAGTGAGGATTTTTTACCTGAGTGTTCAGGGGGCTCTGACCACCTGGCTCTGCTCTGCTTGGAGCAGCAGGAAATGCTGGGAGGCTCGAGCTGGTGGAAAGAGCTCCTGTTTCCTCTGCATCCCATCCCCACCGAGGCTGGGAGGTGCACAGGATCCCAGAGACATCCAAGGTTTGCTGCAGAACACCAGGGAAAAGGCAAGAGGGCAGATTAATCCCGTTTACTCCGAAGAAGGCTGTGATTAATGCAGCTTGGAGAGAGCTGGAGGAAGGGGAATTGCTTAAAAACATGGAAGGAAGTCTGTGGCTGTCCCTCACTGATACTATATATGGTGCTTGGTCAGTTGTGCCTGAGGAGCAGCAGCCAGGGTTGCATTTTTATTGTATTTCTTTTGAAAGCAGAAAAAAAAAAAGGTCGAAAAACTGGGCTGTGTTCAAAGAGCCCATGGTGATGGATAATGCAGCTGCTGAATTTCCAGCCCTGAGAGCGTTTTTGGGGCTGCTACAGGGGTTATGCCCCCCCTGCCCCCTGCCAGGGCAGTGACCTGTCTGTTCCCATTCCTTTGGGATTCTCCCAAGCCCAGTTTTGAGCCCTGTGGACTGGCTTGGCAGGGAGCTGGGTGGGGTTTGATGCAGAATTCTCCGGAGCAGAGATGGGGTGTTGGTGTGGGGACAGCAGTGAGCGGGAGATGGGAACAGAGCCTGGAAAGGGGATTTCTCCTGCTGCTGCTGGTTCCCACTGCACAGATCAGCCCAGGACAATGCCAGGAGCTCTGTGGACAGGGACTGGAGGTGTTTCAGCTGAACAAAGAGGTCACTCATAGCTTACTCAAAGGTGAGCAGACACTGATGGTCACAGACTGGCACAGGAACATCCTGCGCTGCACCAGGGCAATCAGCAAGAAATGAGTTCCTGCTGCCTCAGAGGGATCCCAGAGGATCACAGCTCATTCCCTGCCCATCCCACTGCCCACAAAGCCATAAACTCACCTTGATCATCAGCACCCTGAAATCTCAGTGCCCCTTTCCACCTGCCTGCTAGCATAATGGGGCAGGAGCATTTATTCTCATCATGAACTGCTCACCCCAGCAGGCTGATTTCTCAGGGTTAGGCACATCAGGTTGTCCCTCCTCCTTTCCAAATGCTCATTTAGGGTCCAAAGCATCTGGGGCTGCGTTTGTTGCAAATCCTGACAGGCTTTTTCTCGCCTGATCCCACCAGCACTGATAAGCAGCACTGCAGAAAGTGCAGGAACATCCCCCCTTCCCTCTACTCCCCTTTTCCATCTGCTCTACATTTGCATCCCAGAAATTAGAGAACTGAGTTATGCAGAATTACAGAGCTGGAGTATGGAACTGATTGGGTATTCAAGCTAAATAAGATGAATTTAAAGATCTCTCCAGGAAATTGAGTGGAACACCCAAACTGACATGGGGTATTAAATATTATATTTGTGCAGTTGCTCTTTAGAGCCCGTTGGCATCGAACATCTGGGAGCACGATTTAGAACACAAAGAAACCAAATACCTGCTCAAAATTACGCTCATCAGAGCTCAGAAATTAAAATATTACTGGGTACACTCCGAGCCAGTCCTTCCCTACAAGGTAGGGCTATTAAAATATGATTAGCTGAGCCATATCTGCTCTCAGAACTGTCAGACACCATTACAGCTGAAAAGACCTTGATGCAACACTCTTGGCACAGCCCCCTGCTCCACCAGCAGCAAGATGCCAAAATTTGAACCTTGCAAATGCTCACCACGGGAGGAGGGGAATTAAAAAGAATTAAAAAGAGAAGTTGGGGAGATCTCAGAGCATTGTGCAAATTGAGGTGGCTTCGGGCTGCTCTTTAAGGCAGGGAAGATGGAAGTTTGGATGTTTTGGGTTTTTTCTGATGTGGGAAGAGCTTTGCCCTTCACTGCCTCGAGCGTGTGCTGCCTCTTCATCATCACCCAGGCCAGAGATGAGGATTTCTTCCTGCCACAGCCCCCTGCAATCACAGCTCCCTGTCCCCAGCGTGGGCACATTTCCAAGAGCTCCGTGCACTCCATGGGTGGTCAGGATTGCATTTCCCCCTCCTCGCTGCAGAATAAAATTCAAACCACCACAGCAAACCTGCAGAGACTGGGCTCAGGTCGGGATAATTACAATACTCTCCTACTTCTGGAATCACAGTGAGATATCCATAATCTGCATTTAGAGCCATAAAAAATCTTTTGCATTATGCGATTATCACATATATATATATCCATTTTTTTTTTTAAGTGTGGCTGCACTAAACCAGACACCCGAGGAAGAAGCAGCTTTGCAAAAACAATGCAGAAATGAGGTTGGTTTTTTTTTTCAGGACGGAGGCCAGGCAGGGTCCGAGGTCCCAGCCCCGGTGTCCCCACTGTGCTGCTCCCTGGCCGCCCTAATCCGTGCAGAATTCCCGCAAAAGCCAAGGCAGCGCTGCCTGGCTGTGTCAGGGCTTATTACTCCGTGTTTTCACACTTATCCCCAAGGTGTTGAACTCGCCCCGAAGGTTAATTAGTAATTTATTGCCCTGTCATCAGTTCGAGGCTACTAATGGCTTCAATTTAGCCCCAGGGCTTTTGGTTTTCTTTCTTTTTTTTTTTTTTCTTTCCCTTTTTTTTTCTTCCTGCCTGCTTTGGAGGATCTTCGAGTTGAACAGAAAAGAGGCAAATCTGCTTGGAAAAGTGCCTGCAAATAAGGTCCAAGGAGGAGCTGAGGATCACAGAACCACAGAATGGGTTGGGTTGAAAGGGATCTTAAAGATCATTCCATCCCAATCTGCTGCCATGAGCGAGGGAATTCTTCCACAATTCTTCCCTTCTCCATTTCTGGGAGAAGCAGGAGTGGGACGTGCCTGGGTGCTTCTGGGTGCCAGGCTCCCAGCACATCCTCACCAGGGACCCACAGGAGAGAAATCGAGCGATTTTGGGGAAAAAAGGGCTAATTAGATCTCAGCAAGAATACCGGGGGGGTTCTTTCAGATAAAAGGCTGCAACAAATCCCTTGCAACTCACTGGAGGGAGGGATACCTGGGCAAAGCCCAGACCCAGAGGGAAGCAGGGCTGTGGGATTTGGGATTCCTGCATCCTGCCCATCCCTGTGCTGGGATGAGCCAGTCCAGGCAGGAGGGTGCAAAGATGCACTTCTCAAAACCAGACAGGAAAAAGGTAGGGACATTTCTTTCGATTTTGATTTAAAAAGGGAAAAAAACTGCAGTTTTCACCTCCATGAACGTGGACTCCCAGAGCAACATCTGCTGTTCCCCTCCCTGGTTTAATTTATGGCCGTTAACTTTAGGGCTAAGGACAGTTTATGGAAAAAAACACCTGCCTTCCCCTACTCCCAGGGCAAGGGAGGAATTTTCTGTGGCTCTGCATCCTAAATAAAGCTCCCTTCCAGGCCCTGATGATTCATGCCACGGCTCACACACACATGCCTTATGTTAGAGGCCCTGTCAAGATGCTCCTGTCCCTTTGGAGCTGGAGCACTTTGCACAGAGCTCATTTATCCCCATCCCTAGGGGAAATCTGAGCCTGGCTGCCCCGGTGATGATGGCCAAAAAATCAGATTAGTTTGGGTTGGAAGGGGCCTTTAAAGGTCTGCTAGCCCAACCTTCCTGCAGGGACATCTTCACCTAGATCAGGTCGTTCTCTGTTCAACCTGACCTTGAATGTTGCCAGGATTGGGGCATCCACAGCCTCTCTGGGCAACCTGGGCCAGTGTTTTGTGACCCTTAGTGTGGAAAACTCCTTCCATCCCTGTGCCAGCCTCTTGCAGAAACTCATGGGGAGCTCTGTCCACATTAGGGTCACTGCAAAGCCTCCCAGTTTTATTTCCAGCTTGGCTTTCTACATCCCAAACCCATCCCATCCTTTCCACCTCACACAAGCACCAAGCCTAGGCCAGCCCCTCGTCGTGCTTTCTCAGCCCTTTGACACAGATCCTGCCTCTGCTTCTGTCATTAGAAAAGATTGGTTTTCCGTGATGGAGCTTCAGTCAAGGAAAAAAATTAAGGGAAAAAAAAACAAGAAAAGAAGGAAAGAAAAAAGGAAAAGAGATCAAGACGAGATTTGTTGGCAGCAAATGGAAGATAAAACTGGACACTGATCCAAGCTTGTTTTGAAAGCTGATTAGCCAGCACTGGGCAGCTCCAGAGACCCCCCAGGCTGCAAACACCCCTCACCCAGGGCAGGCTGTCCCACACAGGGCTTTTCCCAGGGTTTTTCCCCCTTTTCCACATCCACAGCACGCTCCAGCCTCAGCACCATCAGCAGGGCAGGTTTGGCCGTGCTGCATTTTCGGAGCGTGAGCAGAGCAAGGTGGTGCTGTGGGGTGGGGGGAGAGGCCTGTGACTAATCTTGTAACCTTTCCTTGCAGTGTTTAAGGGAAGAGAAGGCTGTTTACAATAAAAGCCAGCGATATTTTTCATCCTTGCAGATGGAACAAGGGTTCTATAAACAGAGGAGCCTCAGACACAGCAAACACCTGTTGAAGGGAAGCGGCTTGAGGAGACACACGAGGACTCTGTGCCCATCCATCAGGGCCCCTGGCCACTCCTGGCCAAGTTCAAGTTGAAGAGCACGGCACAGATCTGCTGATGGAGAGAGGTTGGGATAAGCAAAAGCATCAGCAAATATCCCTGGGTTTTCCTTGGGAAGTTATGGAGCAGGGAAGAGCTTTTTACCTCTGGAACTGAGAGTTTAGGTCTGCACGTTCCTGGATAATTCCTCTGTTGGATTGGAGCAGATTTTCCTGTTGTCTGGTATCACACTTCCGAGGAGGAGCCCCAGTTTGGGAAGTCATGGAATAATCTGTCAGAACTTTCCCTGTCTTCCCTACAGCCCTTGGCTCGGGTTTCAGCCCTGCACCAAAACATGTAAGCTTTGATTTCATCCAAGCTGCTGTGGCTTTGAGCTTTTCCCAAACTAATCAAATCAAACACAACCTTGTTCACATAATCCTGCAGGCTGGGTTTGAAATCAGCAGCTCCTCTGGCTTCAGGGGTGTCTTGTGGTGGTGAATTCCGAGGATTAATCATGGATATCTTCCCACAATATAGCCTACATCATACCCCTGGTAATCACTGACCTAAGGGAGCTAAATCAGTCTCATAGCCTTTTAATTTGATTTTTTTTCACACAGAGGTTGGTCAAAGCCACCCAGAATTGTGCCAGGGAGCACCTGCAAGCCACCCATGTGTTTGGAATCACAGAATATCCTGAGTGGGAAGGGCTTCACAAGGATCCCACTCCCCTGAGCAGTGACATTCCCCATGAACCTCCAGAAAAGGAATTTCCAAAGCCATTGTTCAAAGCCATGACAAGTCCATCCTCATTATGACTTCTTTTTTTCCTTTTCCTACCCCTCCAAGAGCAAGGCAGAGAAATATCCTCAATTCCAGCACGGATTTCTCAGCTTGGATAAACCAGCACAGCCCCACCCATGCGGTGGAGCCTCTCCAGCTTACACCTATCCCAGAACCTGCTCTCCCATATTTTATATCCTGCATTTCCCTGGCTGGGGCTGAGGAAGGCTCCATCAAAACCTGCCTGTTTATCTGACATCCCATCCCAGAGGATGAGCCAAGAGCTCAGGGCTCATCGGAAACACGGCTGACAGAGTGCAAAGAAAATCGACGTTGCCTTCCGTGGTTGTAATTCTTCCGAAAGCTTTGCTTCCAGAACATTTTTCCACCTGTTTCAAGCAAGGCTGTCCTGGGCTCTGGGAGTGTGTGCTGACAGGCTGTGTGTAATGTCATCTCCTGCTTCCAACCCCGCTCCAAGTTCGGGATCCAGCAGGCTGGGCTGAGCATTTCTCTGTTGGAAGGGGGAGGAGATTGTTTTATTTTTAAATTTTATTTTAAGGGGTTGGGTTTGCTCCTATCCTAATGAACAGGCTGGGCCAGATGATTAATTAGGAACAGGGTTTAAAGCCAGGCTGTCCTTCAGAGCAGCAAATATCTGTGGTCACTTGGTGACCCACAGCTCACCCACAGCAGCCTCTGCACCCACTTCCCGTCAGAAATGCCCAAGGTTTTGTTCCATTTTCTGTATCCTATGAAATTAATTGATGCTCACAACTTCTATGGGTTCCAAAACCAGAGCAGTGAAGGCGAGAAAATATTCCTATTTTTCTACATATAGATGTAGAATACACATCATAAAATCATGGGATGGTTTGGATTTTAAAGCTCATCTCGTTCCAACTCCCCTGCCATGGGCAGGGACACCTTCCACTCTGAGAGCCCAGGAGAGCTTCAGAAGTCCCTTCCAGCCTCAATTATTCCATGGTTTTAACATTTGAGTCTCAATCTTCCTGAGGTGGTCAAGCCCAAAGGCAGGCTCTGATTTTATGGAGTAGATTTGGAGAATCATGGAATGGTTTGGGTGGGAAAGGACCTTAGAGTTCATCCCATCCCAACCCTGCCATGGGCAGGGACACCTTCCACTGTCCCAGGCTGCTCCAAGCACTGTCCAACCTGGCCTTGGACACTTCCAGGGATCCAGGGGCAGCCACAGCTGCTCTGGGCATCCTGTGCCAGGGTCTCCCCACCCTCCCAGGGAACAATTCCTTCCCAATATCCCATCCAATCCTGCCCTCTGGCAGTGGGAAGCCATTCCCTGTGTCCTGGCACTCCTGTTCCTTACAAACAATCTCTCTCCAGGCATTGGAAGGCTGCAATTATATCACCCAAAACCTTCTCTTCTCCAGTTTGAACAATCCCAATCCAAGATAATCATCAATCCTTGACCACAAAAATCTTTTGTCAATACACACCTTTATCTCTTCTCTGCCTAAACATCTCTATCTAAGAAGCAAATAATGAGAATTGTTTCCTGGCCCTGTGTGAGACACACTTTCTATTTCTTGGGATTTTTGTTGGGTTTTTTTTGGTTGTTTTATCACTCATTTCCAATGAAACTCTTTGTGTTGGAGAGAGTCACAGAGCTCTTAACATTTTCTCCTCATGAAGAAATGTGGCTTTTCATCCTTAAATAATTTTTCATCTTGTTCCTTAATATAGACTCAATATAGCTGCTTTACAGTGTTCCAGTGAGAGCCAGGCACTATCTCAGAATCGTGACTCATCTTCTTATCCCAAACTATCCATATTCCTTACAAAAACACCCGGCTGAGCGCTCTTAAATATTTATGTCATCCCCAAAAGGGAGATAGGACTGGTATCAGCAGATCTGAGCCAAGGCTCATCCAGGTTTAGAGCCCAAGTTCTCAGCTCACTCAGCGTTTTTTTAGGAGGGTCAGAGCTGAGCATCCAAAATTTGCCTCTTGGCTCAGCCTGGGGTTCTTCAGGAACAGAAAAAGCAATCCCATCCTGTCTTGGGGTTTTCACTTGGATGAACTGAACGGAGCAATGAGGGGAATCCAGCACAGCCCTCGTAGGTTCAGTGCTCAAGGGACAACAGGAGCGGGTGTGTGCCCTGGGGTCCAGCACCTCAGACCAGCAGGAGGGAACACGACTGGGGTTCACCTTTGGGTTCCTAACCCAGTGCTGGAGGATTGACCTTGTGTGGATCAGTTTGGACCACATTTGTTCCCACTTCCCCTGGTTTTGTAACATCTCAAGCAGTGCTGACACCGGCCAAGGCGTTCCCGTATAAACACGAGGAAATTCAGGCAGATGGAACTTGGATCTGGACAAGGCTGCTGGGATCCAACTTGTTGGCTCGAGCTTCCCTGTAACTCACATCCAGCTTGGGCAACGAGAGCAGCAGAGCAGAATTCACGTGACTTTCTCCCCTTTCCCAGCCTGCCCATGGATTCCTCGTGTCCCAGGAAACAGCCATGGTTTCTAACACTCCGTGCTCTCTGTATTTCCACACTCACTCCCTCCAGGTCACCTTTTGGCTGCTTCTTCTCCACCTCCCTGAGTCCAGCATTATCTCTGCCAATTGTTTCCAACCATAACACATCCTGGATTTTTTTTTTTTTTTTACTTTCTAGATAATATCAAAACTTCTTCCAAGCTACTTTGTCCTCCAGCCAGTACCTTTTAGAGCTGACAGGAGATGAGTGTGACTTGTATCTCACAAGGCTGGCTTCCCACTTGAGCCATGTGGGCACAGCACAGGGGTGCCAAAGAATTATACATAACACAAAATTGGACAACTGCAGAGACAGATTTAAATAAACCACAGCTCCAAACGTGTTTGATGCACTCATGCTGATTGCTGGGCTGTTAGAAATCCAGGCTGCACGTACAGACTAATAAAACAAGAACAGTCACAGTCCAGACTAAGATAACTTCTCCTCAAACTGCTTTTTGCAGAGTCCTGCCAGGTGGGTTGGCTGCCTTTGGATTGAGCTCCATGGCCCTGTGTCTGTCCCTGGTTTCCATGGACTGAGCAGAGAACCAGGATCTGTTTCCGTGGACTAAACACAGAACCAGGCTCTGTGACCCAAATCCAAGTGCTCAGAGCAGAGGATCTGCCCCAGCCCAGAGGGTCCCACCACAAGCTGTGCACAATCACAGGGCTGGGCTGGCTCCAGCTGAGCAGTGACAGCTGTTCTGTTTGTGCCAACCCCACCACAACCTCGTGGCTCTGTCTCTCTGCCTTCACCTTCCTCCTCCTCCCAGCAGCAAGAGCCCAGCTTGGCCCTGGTTCCACAATACTCAGTTTTGCCTGGGCTGATGTGAGATCTTGAACCACTTTTCCACAATCCCACTCCCACCAAGGCCACTGTGTCAGCTCCTCAGTGGCTGCACTTCCCACTGAAGCCACCCAAGCCAACGGAGCTGGGCTCAAACTCAGCACCTGACTCACTTGGCTCTGAACCTTCGACTGTGGACTTCAAGGAGAAGAAACTCCAGCACTCCATGACTTTTTCCTGACCCCAGAAGAGCTGAAGTAATAAAATGTTCTCTGGTCATGTCCAAATCCCACAGGAGCCCTCAGTGGAACAGGCCACAAGCGTGTGCAAGGTACAGACCCCGCACTTGGACACCACAGCCACGACCCGACGGCTGAGAATGTTAATTGTTCTCCATCGCCCCCAGTGATTTTAGCATTTCATAATTCCTCCCCTGGCTGACAGCTGGATTCTTCCCTAATTACAAACCCGTTGGAGTTGAAAAATCAGACATTTCCTGGAATTTGAACAACCAATTTTCCACCCGTCAGCATCCAACAACACAATCCTACAGTTTCATTCTAAGCAGGCTGGAAAAAAGTTGTCAGAGCACGCTGGATAAACAGGGAGGAAAAGGGATTTTGATGACTTCATACATTCAAATGCAGCATTCCTGGATCTTTGGATTCCTTTGAAAGGTGGAAATAGCACTGACAGAACCACAATTCCATGTTTTTAAAGAGCAGCATGTGGTTAAATACTGTGGATGGATCTTTTAGACTCAGCACTAGCATCTGACTGCACAATTATTCGTCTCTGCCTTAGGAAACACATCTTCATTCAGAATTAATGCAGAAAAAATATTTTCTTCCCCCTCTCTGCCACAGGATTTGTTCATTTTCTCTCTGCAGCAAATTGTTGTGACAATAAGGAAAAGCTGCAAACTCTCAATTCTCAGCCTATTGAAAAGACAAAAGGAAAAAAAAAAAAAATCTTTGGACAGCTGCTGGCCTCCAGGAAACTCCAGGAGTGGAGACCCACAATGCTGCATCCTAATTACATCCTTGGGGAGCAGCAAAGAGCCCCAAACACATCCAGCAGAGGCAGAAACAGCAACACCACTTGACAGAACATCTCAGCCACTTCTTTCTCTTCCAGAACCCACACTTTCAGCCATATGGGCTTTTTTTTTATTTTCTTTTATCAGTCTCTATCTCTTGTGGTCATGGGAAAGAAATAACCCCTTCATCTGTAACTGATTAAGGAGGTTGGTGCTGGAGTTTGCAAGGAGCCTGAAATGAGAGCTGGTGGAGATTTGAAGAGCCTTGCTTGTCCTGTGAACTGTGTGCTGTGACCTCCTGGAGGCATGGATGTCACTGGATGGAGTCTTTGCCTTGACTGAGAGAGGACAACTGCAAATGGAAAAAAAAAAAAAAAAAAAAAAGCATCACATACCCCAAATGACCTCTGGAGTTGGGACTACGCAAAAAAACTGCCCCAGATTGGAAACCTTGAGGCAAGAGCTTGGAAGTCATTGCATCTGTGCAACGAGGACTTTCCAGAGAAAGAAATTTTATTTGGGAAAGCAATCCTGGAACTCGGAGTCCTGTTTGAGCAATGGAACTTGAAGAACGTTTGTGTTTTGCATTGTTTTGGGTTTGTTCTCCCCTTGGGAGCAGCTGGGTTTTCCCCATGTTATCCCATTCTCATGGTTTTGTCTATTTTGGCATCACCTCTGCTTTCCTGGATTTTTCCTGTGGGAGGAGGGTTCCATGGACAGCTCCTTCACCTTCCCGTGAGACACAAACTGCCCCCAGCTCTGGCTGTGTGTGCTGCACCTTGGTCAAGGCACTCAGGGCAGGGATTTGAGGAGCCAGCAGGGATTTGCACTTGTGGGGACATTGAGATGAGCCCAGCTGAAAATCTCTCTGCTCAGAGCATCTGCAAAGCCAAGCCTGGGGGGGATGATGCAATTGGGACCACAGAGATTTCCCCATCCTCGGCTCATTTAAAGCAGGTGAGAAGCTGTGGAAAATTCTCTGCAAACAACACAGCTCATCGTGGGAGAGAAATTATCCCTGGACAGCCAAAGGAGGGGTTGCCAAAGGCATTTAAAAAGCTCCTTTAGCCTTCAGCAGGGAAAAGGGAAACCAAGTAGGAACACCTGTTTCAAGGAATAGGAGCAATCCTGGAGAGCACATGCAGAGGGTTTGGAAAATGGATTTGTCAGGCAACTTGAATGGAAATGTTATTCCTAAAGTTTACTGTCAAATTTGTGCATACTTTAACCAAAAACCCACAGAAAAACCCAAAAAACCCCAAACATGGGATAAAAGCCCTGAGGGTGAGCAGAAAGAACAAATCCCACGTATTTGGGAAACCTGGGGGAAATCTTTTATTTTGGAGAGGCTGTTTGAGCCATTTTCTCTCTTTCTGTCAGCATTTCGTTGGATGCAGCTCACCAGAGAATTTATTTCATCCTGTTAAACTCTATTTAGTGGGAGTAGCGCAGCCTGTGGAGGAAAATCAACGATGCCAAGGTAAATCTTCCCCCAGTTATTAGTGCTGGGAAGGGGTGGGAAGATCTTTAATAATCAGGGAGGCTGAAGAGAGATGTCTGTTTTTCATAATTGCACAGTGCTCCCAAGACAGCTGTTCAGCCATCTTGAAAATCAATGTTTTGATGCCCTTTGAACCTTCTTTTCCTGTTGAGTGTCTCTCCTACAGGTTGCTCCCCAGGATGAAAACAATAAAAGCAAATATATAACAGTAAAGGCCTGAGGTTAATGTCTTTAACAAGATAATGTTACTTAAGGGAACTGTAAACCAAATCATTCCTAAATTCCATTTGTTCTTTTGCAATCTAGGACATATTATGAAACCATATGTGTGCCTATGGATTTTTTACAGGAACACAACTGCGTTTTCACATTGTATATTCCAGTATTCCAGTATCACACAATTTGCTGAGAATTATTATTATTCTAACTATTCATACTTCTATTAATATCTTGCTCTTGCAGCTGTGCCATAAAGAATCACAGCCTAACGTGTCTGGCTGTGGGTTAAATCTAGATCTAAACAAATTTGCACCAGGTCGTTTTACCAAGAATTTCTTGCTTTGGATTGAGTATCACAGGGAAATTCAGTCCAACCAACTGGCACATGCCCTTATTATTTTTAAATTTTCACCAGTGAAGAGCTTGCAAAAATTGGTTCAAGCTGCCTTCCTCGTGTGTTTGGGAACTTAAAAAAAAGAAAAGCAAACAGGAAAGGGTAAATAATCCTCTGAGCACATGTGCTGGGTTTTACACCCACTGGAAATTCCACTCAAGACATGTTCAGGTAACTCTGTCCAGAAATTCCTTCTGCAGAATTCGCAGACATTCCCTGCAATTCAATTAGCTGTGAGCAAATTTGATCTGAAATGAGACTCTGACCCTGTGTGTGTGTTTTCTGCCTTGATTTTCATGGAAATGGGAGCCACAAAGAAATGCAGAGCAAAGGAGCCAGCCGAGTTTATTTAACTTTCTATTATCTACAACGCTATAAAACCTGGAAATGAAACAGAATCCTACAAAACCTTTTGGAGGTTGTCCAGAAAAAACCTAGGGACACTTGTTCCTGCTGATGTCTGCATCACTGGATTAATTTCCATTAAGCCAAGGGAAGGAAAATCCCTGCCAGTCACAATCACTCAAGGATGGCAAAAATCTCAGTTTGTTGCGCCTTCAAATTCCAAATTTACACAGAAGCAATGGATGCAAGAATTTAATCACCATGAAAAACCCTGAAAGTTTGGAAAATCTTGGCCTGGGTCCAGTTCTTCCTCCTCTTTTCCTCCTCCTGGGTCTGTCAGGAATATTTATTTGGCTTCGTGTCTGCCCCAGGGATCAGGCAGAGTGTGAATCAAGAATCTCCACGTGGTCAAGATGGAAAAAGACAAAGTTCTTTATATTTATAGCATGGGTAGGTTTAACCAGCCCTTTAAATTAACCCAGCCTTCCCACACCATCCCAGTGCTCATTAATTGTCCAAATTCTTCCTTCTGTGCCAGCAGCAGAAGGATCAGAACCATTCTCCCAACCTTTCCCAGGATAAAATTACATTTTTCCCAGCTCAGGTTGCACCTGTCTTCATGCACAGGGTGTTTGTAATGGGACAGGAAGGAGATGCTGGTTACACCAGCAGATATTTTCATTCATATTAATTAAAGAAAACACATTAGCAAGGTGATGATTTTTATGGTAACAATTATATTCCCAGAAATAATATTTTCTGTAGTGGATTAAAAGAAAATAGTAAAAGAAATAATAAAATTACAACAACATTCAATGTCTCTCAGTTTTTTTTTACACTTGGAGTAAATCCTGAATTATAACTTGGAAAAAAAGAAGATGTGATAAACATTTAATTATGAGTGGCAGATTAAGGTCGTCAGGAACAATTACTCATTATTTTGGAAATTACTCATTATTACTGGAAATGCCAAATTAAATGTTCAGCCTGTGGTTCTAAAACAAAAATAATCTTTTTTTTACGTTTCATAATTGCAATTTAAAAAACTGGCCTAAGGATGTTTTGGGTACAGAGGGCACAAAGAAATCTAAAAATCCACTGTTCTCTTTGCTGCCACTGGGAAAAGAATGACAAATTTTGAATAAAAATCAGCATATTTATATCTAAAAGCCCTCGAGCACTTCTGGCTCTCAGCTCTGTTTCCACTGGTTTAAAGTGGTTTGCAACTGGTTTTTCAAGGGATCAGTGTGAAATTTTCATCCTGGCAAAGGGAACCCCTTTAGAGGAGATTTGGGATCCCTGGAGGTGCAGACACTTGGATTTGCCAGAGAGACAAACTGACACTCCTAATAAACAGATTCCAAAACAGCAAAGAAACATTTACCTCAACCTCCCACCAACCAAAGTTATTTTTAGATGCTTTTTTCTTTTTTTTCCTAAATTAAAAAATAACCACAGAAAGCCCCCAAAATCTTTTAATCTAATCTTGGCTATATTTTCCCCTTCAATGCCTGAGGGATACAAGATTATTTATAACAGGAAACCTTTGATTTCGGAGCTTTTATGTTTGGGTTTCTGGTTTGTANCATACGAAATAAATACTAAATTATTCATAAACAAAATAAATAATCCCCACTAATAAATTAATGGGAATTACTCATAAACTCACTAGAAACAAAACCAGTGAACATTGGACAATATGAGTAAAATGGAATGGGAATAGCTTGTCGTCACCATCAGAATCTAAGTCAGATCTAGAAATGTCTTTAATAACAAAAAAAAATCCTCCTGTGGTGGTACTTTTTGTGCAAGCTTCAATGCCTAGAAAAACAGTAAAGTTTGGTGTTTTGTTTTTTTTTAATAAATATATGCATATGAAGATTTAATGANTCCAACTTGCAAAACACAGTTGTTGGGTTTTTTAGGCAAAAAAAAAGCAAATTGCAAAGTGCATCCAGGGGTAATTCCACCCCTGCTCCCTTGTTGGATCCGAGAAATCTGGGATTTTTCAGCTTTCTGTGCTTTCTGGCACTGACCCCCTGGAGAACACTGCTTTTAACCTGAGGCTTTGGAAAAGGCTTCTGGATGAAAACTTAGAATGTTTTAAATAATAAATTTATTCTTTTATTCATTTAATTACTAATAAACTGACTAGAAACCAGTGAACATTGAAAAATGTGAGTAAAATGGAATGGGAATTATTATTAAACAAAAGAAATAGGAATATTTAAATAAATAAATAATATTAAATATAATAAATACATACGAAATAAATACTAAATTATTCATAAACAAAATAAATAATCCCCACTAATAAATTAATGGGAATTACTCATAAACTCACTAGAAACAAAACCAGTGAACATTGGACAATATGAGTAAAATGGAATGGGAATAGCTTGTCGTCACCATCAGAATCTAAGTCAGATCTAGAAATGTCTTTAATAACAAAAAAAAATCCTCCTGTGGTGGTACTTTTTGTGCAAGCTTCAATGCCGAGAAAAACAGTAAAGTTTGGTGTTTTGTTTTTTTTTATTAATTATATGCATATGAAGATTTAATGAGGTCCTTACAGAGGGTAAGATCAATGCCAGGCTCAGCTTATGAGAAATAAATCAAATTTTTGCACACAGAACTTTTCCTCTTGTTACCTGCACAAATCAAATAGGATTTTAATAAAGGTGTTTAATCAGTCCCTATATAATTTCAGCACTAACAGTTTTTTATTGTCCCTTTTAATATTGCCTTGACTGTGGCTATGACAAAGGTGACAATGGTTTCTCTCTTGCTGGCAGGGGGATAAAAGTGATTTTGTACCGGATTTGTCAGGCATTTTCCAGGAGGATGGGCAGAGCCTGGTTCCCAGCAAGGGGCTGGGGGTGGTTGAGCTCCCGATCCCTCACTGGGGTGATGAGGATGGACAGAGAAGGAAGGATGAGAAGGATGAAGACAGGAAATCCACGAGCAAGAGCACAGCCCTGGCTGCACCATTCCATATTCCATATTCCATATTCCATATTCCATATTCCATATTCCATATTCCATATTCCATATTCCGTATTCCGTATCCCGTATTCCGTATTCCATATTCCATATTCCATATTCCATATTCCATATCCCGTATTCCGTATCCCGTATTCCATATTCCATATTCCATATTCCATATTCCATATCCCGTATCCCGTATTCCGTATTCCATATTCCATATCCCATATTCCATATCCCATAGCCCATAGCCCATAGCCCATATCCCATCCCCATATCCCATGTCCCATTCCCATACCCCACATCCCATTCCCATATCCCATATCCCACATCCCCATATCCCATATCCCATATCCTATATCCCATATCCCATATCCCATGTCCCATGTCCCATATCCCATATCCCATACCCCATATCCCATGTCCCATATCCCATGTCCCATATCCCATGTCCCATATCCCATGTCCCATATCCCATATCCCATATCCCATTCCCATATCCCATATTCTATATCCCATCTCTGACCAAGAACTCTTTCTCTTGCTGTTTATTCCCTCCTATATACACTCAAAAAAATAAAAATCCAGTGGTTTCTTTCCATCACGACCAAGCTGGAGCCATCACACACGTCCAGGAAAGACAGAAAAGCTTCACTGACCTGGTTGAATTTAAAACAAATAATTTTAGGACAGGAACTCATTGCTCGGGGTTGGGGACAGGGAAAAGGTGACAGAGATGGGATGTGTGTGTGGGGATGTCACTTCTCCCGTCTTTTCAGGGTTCCAGCCACTTCAGCAGCTGCACCAACTTCTCTGCACGTGAGCAGAGGCTCCATGCAGGGTTTCCCATATTCCAGAGGTGCCCAGCTGTCCTCCAGGAATCCCAACCCACACAGTGGAATAAATCTGAGAAGATCATTTTGAGCTCAAACCACTTAAAATAATAATAAAAATGAAATGTTGCCCTGAGCTCTGGCAAACCCATTCCTTTGAAAGTTGAGTTCTCTTCTTTCCCCATGAAAAATGATGGTTCCCCCTGCCTCTCCTCTCCCTTTAATCCCTGCATTTATTCCAATTTATTCCAATGCTGCATTTATTCCAATGCTGCATTTATTCCAGCTGACCATGGACTTTCCTTCTCCTCTCCCTCCCTCTTGCTGCAGAGCATTAATGAAAGGGAACATTTTTCTTACTCCCAGAGACATTTTGTAAGGTTTCAAAGCAAATTCTCTGGAAGCCCAAGCAGAACCCACACTTCCCTCATAGCGTGCCCACGGAGAGGATTCCAACGAGGAGAAATCACCGTGACCCCATTCCCATTAGGAAAAATAAATCCCTTTTCTTGCCTCTGAGCTGCACCTCCACGTGCAACAATTTAAGCTTTTCCTGCCACCTCCAGGCACTGAGGTTGGTAATTGAAATCCTGAGGATCAGACTTGGCCAGCAGACAAGCAGGGAATTGTCATCCCTTTGGATCTGCCTTGCTTTTTTGGATGGCTTCACTGCCAACTAATCTCTGCTTTTCATTAATAATTATTTTTTTCTCTTCCTTTCGAGCAGGGCAAGGTGTTACGAGTGTTACCCTTTGGAATTTTCATCCTACCACGTCCCTCTGTTAAAGTGCCTCCAAGCCAGCCAGGAGATTCCTCCAGGGAGGGCTGAGGAAACCATCTGCCTTTTTCTGGGATGCTGGAAGTGCTCAAGCTCTCTGCCAGGAAGAAGCTGCTCCCTGCCAGCTCTGCCAGGAGGTTTTCCAGGATGACTGACTGCAAGGAATTGGATGGACCTGAGCAACCTTGTGCAACATCAAAGCTGGTCTGGCTCTGAGAGCCCAGGAGAGCTTCAGGAATCCCTTCCAGCCTCAATTATTCCATGGTTTTAACATTTGAGTCTCAATCTTCCTGAGATGGTCAAGCCCAAAGGCAGGCTCTGATTTTATGGAGTAGATTTGGAGAATCATGGAATGGTTTGGGTGGGAAAGGACCTTAGAGTTCATCCCATCCCACCCCTGCCATGGGCAGGGACACCTTCCACTGTCCCAGGCTGCTCCAAGCGCTGTCCAACCTGGCCTTGGACATTCCAGGGATCCAGGGGCAGCCACAGCTTCTCTGGGAATCTGTGCCACGACCTCAGCATCTTCAGAGAGAGGAATTTCTTTCCAATATCCCATCTAACCCCACTCTTTTTCAGTGGGAAGCAATTTCCTCTTGTTCTGTCACTCCAGGCTCTTGCAAACGACCTCTCCCCATCTCCTCACAGACCTTGAGATCCTGAGAAGCTGAAATTGGGTCCCTCCACAGCTCTCCCTTCTCCAGGCTGAACAATCCCAAATTCCCAATGCTCCAGCCCCAAAGGGAGTCTCTGTGTTGTGATTTTTTCTATTTTTTCTTTTCTTACATGAATCCTGAATCAGAAAAGTGGGAAGAGGGAGGCCAGGAGGAACCACTTAGATGAACTCCAGAAATCCAGAGGCATGGAGCTCCACACCTCCAGCACACAAACTTTTTCCAAGGTCCTTCCAAAAGGAACCAAAGACCCCTTCAAAGCACATCCATGTCCAAACACAAGAGGCTGGAAGGTAACAGAGGGCTCCAGGAAATTCTTCCAGCTCTCCTGGTGTATTTATGAGGAGCCTCAGGCACTATAAACAGCTTTATTTGTGTGTGTGTGAGTTGTACCAGGGAAGGAGAGAGGGAGCAGCACAAAACCAGGGAAACTTGGCTGGAAAAAACACCCAAACACATCAGGATGAAGAAATGTCCTCCAATCCCTCCTTGGAGAGCTCTGGATCCCTCACAGGGCAGGGATGGAAACAAAAATGTCACCCAGGATAGAAACAAAAAGTGTCACCAACATCCATTGTTGTTTTCCTTGGATTTATGCTGATGGCACAAAAAGCTCCTCAAGCACCTGCTCCAGCTGAGCCTGGCATGAACCTGTAGGGAATAGAAGTGATATCCCAGTTAAAACCAGCTGGAAATTATTCCACACACATTTTCCTCATTCCCAGACACCAAGACTTTGACCAAAGGCAGTTTAGTTTCCCTGGACATGGATTTTTATGGAGGTTTTCTTTCCTCTTCTAAATTGGTGGAGAAAAAGAGGATGACCAGATAATTTCTGCAGCCAATTTTTCTTGTTGCTTTGTCTCTCTTTTAATTTTGATTTTAACCATTTTTGGGGCTGATCTTTTTTTGAAAGAGTGGAAGCATCCCTCAAAATCTGGGCAACAAAATAGGAATAAAAGGAAAATTGTGTGGGAATGAGGAAACCAAGTGAGATCAGGGATGGTTTGAGATCCTGCCTATGGATGTATCTGCTCAAAAAGGACACCCTAACCCATGATTTGCATCTCCTCCACCTCTGAGCCTTGATCTACCTGTGGGGCAAGAAATTGTGTCTTAATTAAGGTAAAAGCAACCTTAGGGAAGGATCTCCAGTTTGCCAAAACACATCCCAGGAGGAAACAGCCAAGATGGTTTCTCTGGCTAGAGAGAGCTCACTTGGGTCCTCCCAGCTTTCTTTTCCAGTTCTGAAGTTCTCTGGGTTGGACTATTGAGAGTTTTGATGCCATCTTAGGGAAAAAAATCAGCGTGCACACATCTTAAAAACTCCAAACGGATTCGAATTCGCTGCTCTGTGTATTCCACCCCAATGAGCACTTCACCAAAAGAAAATAAAAGCAGCTTTTCCCCTTCTGACTTGCCCCGTGAATCTTTTCTTGGGCCTCCATGTAATCCATGGGATTTCTGCAGCGTTTGGTTTTAACTCAGCAATTTGTGTGGCTGCCTGAGGTGCTTCCAAATGTGCTGGAGCTCAATTTTGGTCTCTTCCCAAATGCCTAATTAAAACCATGGAATAAAATCGTTTGGCTGAGGTGACTCTTAATTCTTCTTTCCTCCTCCTTTTATTTTTTAATCAAAAGAAATCTTCCGAGTCAGGGGATTATTCCAAACAGCCCCTTGGAAAGGGCACCTGCTGGAAATCCTACAGAGAAGTGGAGGAGGGATTTTTAGAGCTCGTTCAGACTGAATGCCAAAGGTTATGGCACACACAGGAAAAATCAAATTACTTGTGATCCTCCTCTCACTGCAGCATCCCTTTCGGAATGGTGCCATGAGGAAAAGAAGATTTTCTTCCTTTCCAAAGCCTTAATGAGGATTTTGGAAGCTCTGGGGGAGCTGGGTGCAGATGACAAAAGTGCTCAAGGTGTCCTTTGGGGAATCAGCAAAACCTGGGAGCAGGGAACACCTTTCCACCCCCAGAGGAAATCTCCAGACTCCTTTATGGGGAAAAACTTGAGTGGCAAGAGGCAAAATCTCCCCCTCGACACACAGAGAGTGAATTTGGAAGCCTGTGAACAAGAAATGACTTTTTTTCCTTCTTGTGTGTCCATGCAGCCAAGAATCAAAATCTGGGCCTTGTAATTGTTTGGTGCAAGAACTCCCGGATTGAAGTTTGGGTTTTGTGGTATCTGGCTCAGCGTGTCCACCTCATGTGGATCAAAGACTACATGGTAGAATTAAGCAAATATAATCAGTGTAATATGATTCATTCTTGTCCTGCTCAGCAGATGTTGGAACAGATGTCAGGTAAAAAAAAAAATTTCTGCTGGGGAGTGAGTGTGTTATTTTGAATCAGTGCATTTAAGAGAAGGGAGTATCTTTATTAATCCCATTTAAGGTGAAAGAGAGTATTTATGGCTTTGGTTCCTGGGAAATTCTCCTCCCTTTGCCTCAGATTGTGGGCAGCAATCAGTGGTTCCCTATCAGGAACAGGACAGTGCTGGTGGGCTGGGATCCTTTCCTATCATCCTGCTCAGCCTAAATATCAGAAACAACATTTAAAACACCAAGGAATTATGGGGTTGAAAATCTGGAGTCATTTCTCACCCTCTATCAGAGGAAAACCTTTCATTTAGCTTGTGTTGTACAATTGCCTTTATTATATTTTGAGGAGTTCCATGGGTCTTTTCTCCTGTTTGATAAACACATTTCAAAAAATCTTTCTTTTTCTGGGATTTCTACATCAGCACTAAAACCAAGGGAGTTCTATTACACGCCTGATTAATCACAGAATTATAGTAACTGGTAATTAGTGAGGCAAACTCTCTTTTAGGCATTCATCTGCAGCTTTAGTGGCCACCCAGTGATCCCATCTCCCAGTTTAAAGTCACAACTGGAGCAGACCTTGAGCATCCCCACTCTGCTCAGCCAAGAATGTTTCTGCAGACTTTAAAAGCTCTGCCTCCTTTGCTAGTCAGAGCTCCACAAACCCTAAAAAAACCCCTCACAGGAGAAAAAGAGCTGCTTGGAAAAGTGCCTGGCTATGAGTAACCCATCTCAAATTCCAGATATTCTGAGGAAAATTGCTTGGTCTGCCAGAGCAGTAGTACAGGACAGGTTGGTGGGGTGGGGAAGGGAATTTCTTCCATGTTCAGTGATATTCCTGTTTGATTATTCTGGGTTTTAATCAGCTGATGGGAAAACCTCAGGATCCAGGTGGCTTTTCCTTACCAGGAATTTCCATTGGCTGGAGAGCTCCAGCAATCACTCTTTGAAAAGGAGGAGAAATCAAAAAACAAACAAATAGGAAGCTTTGGGGTGACTCTGCTCCTTCACTCAGCATTCTTCTATCAGAAAAGAACACCAAGCCCTTCATCTTGGAGGGTCATTAATTTCTTCAGGGATCCTGGATGGTTTCCCTCTGAATCTCTGTGGAGATGCTGCTTTTTATAACCACCCAATGTCACTGGGGAAAGTTTCTGCAGCCAGCACATTCACTGAGCCACCAGTGCTGACATTTCCCCTGTGATGTGGCTTTGTTAACTCTGTCTGGCCATCCACATAAGGTCATTCTTTGCAAGAACAAGCAATTCCACATCTACATTACAGCAAACCAGCAATACCTGCAAAAACCAGACTTCAATCACATTATTTCGTTTATTACTCGTTGCCCTTCATGATAATTTGAGTCTTTTTTTTCTGATTTCCTCATTTTCTTTGCCATTAGAACACGTTACAGCTCTGTCCACTGCACACAGAGAAGTTGCCATGTTTTGGAAACCTTTCAAGTGGTGAACATATTTAGATGTGTGCCTGAAACACAAGCTTGTGTTGTTGTTATGAGGGTATGGATCTTACTTTAGCTACAAGGCTTGGGAATTCAATTAGGAGAAGAATGTGGAGCAGCAGGCAGCAGAAAGCTGCTGCTTCAAACTCTCCCTAACTCTGATTTTCTCTGGGATCCTCATCCCATCACTTCACCTCCACACGTGCCTGATCCTTTCCCATCCATTTATTCCCCCCCTTCCAGAATCTGCTCTCAGAGTCAGCAGATAGGCTGGATATTGGATCCAGACCCCAAAGTTCCTACCTGGGCTCATTTCCAGCCGTGTATTTGTAAAAAGGCTTTTCCTGAAGAAGCCTTTCAAAGACAACAGATGCCCACACCTTGCTGTGTTTTGGAGAAAGCTGAAATGACCCCTGAAGCAAATCCCTTCTGTGACCCCTCCTGTGATCCAGGGACTGAATCCTGCCCTGCTTTTACCCAGGAGCTGCTCCACAATGCTGCTGCTTGATGGCCACCACGGGGATTATTTTCATTTTTCCAAAACAGAGGAGACAGGGCAAAGAAACGCTCCAGGCAAAATTCTTGCACACAAAGTGCTCAAGCCCTAAAGGTGTGATGAAAGCATAATCCTGCACATAACCCTCAGTTCTGCTGCCTAAAATAATACTCCAGGATGCTGGCAGGGGAATACTACGCTTCCTGTGAGTGTTTCAGTTCACATTCTCCCAAAAATAACACAGCGACTGTTAACACCTGCACTTTTCAACATTTCCTTGCTAACAACAAGGAGATTAATGGGTTCCATTCAAAAAGACCTTTTTGACCTCATATATGATGTTGAGAAACTCAGGAAACTGCCTGCTAATCCAAAACTTGATAATCCCAGGTTTCTCCAGAAATGATCCCGGCTCGAAGCGTTTGGTGGGAGAAGGGTTGGATCCAGCTGGGACAGGATCCACAGGGAATCACAGCAGGTGGATCTCTGTGTTAAGGGATGAAGAAGAGAGGTGGGAATGCAGGAATGGAAGTTATTGAACCTTCCCAGCGCTGCAGTCCACAGCAACAACTTCATTTGGCCAAGACTTTACTCCATAATGTGGAAAAACGTGGGAAGATGGGAGCCCTGGGGGATTCCAGCAGCTCCCAGGGGCTCCAGGCAGGATTAGGCCAGGCTGACCTTGCAGATAGATCCTGGAGTGACCCAGGATCAGCTCCTGATGGCTCAGTGCCACTTGCCACAGCTGGGAGCTGGCATGGGAAGCAGGAGCTGCAGGTTGGCTGCTCCTGGAAAAGCTCGCCCGGGCAGATGGCATCACTTTGTGCCTCTGCCTGAGATTTCCAGAGGAAGTTTTCTTCCAGTTTTGCACAGACAGCTCCAACCTTCTGCTTTCAATTTCACAGAAGACTGGAGGGTATTTTTTTATCTTTTCTTGTTTCTTTTCAATGTATTTATTTATTATAAACATGGACCAAACCCCAGGAGTTTGTCAGAGAGGTCCAGCCTTGAGGAAACAGCCTTGCCCAGACTGTTCCAAGTAAAAGTACATCAGCACCTCTACCTGCTTAAGGAAACATTCAGCCAGTTGATCAAGTGCCATCTTAATTACAAGCTTTGCAAAGAGCACAGATGAGCCAGGAAAAAGCAGAAATAAGGAGCTGTGCAGCTCCTTCACAACAGGAGGGAAATCAAAAATGAAAACAGTGCCCAGATTCAGCACAGAGTGGGCAGGGACAAGCTGAGGATGCTGTAGAGAAGGAGCAGCCTCAAAGAAGAAAGGTTTGTGCAGGACAGAGCCACTTCTGTCTGATTAATCACAGAATTGCAGTAATTGATGCAAATCTTGTCATTAGTGAGGCAAATTCTCTTTTAGCCATTTATCTGCAGCTTTAGTGACCACCCAGAAATTCCAATTTAATACCACAGGCATGACTGGAGCAGTCCTTGAGCATCCCCACTCTGCTCAGCCAAGAATATTTCTGCAGAGTTTTATATTCCCTGAAATCCTATTTGTCCTCATGAAGCAATTCAGCCTCTAGTTAATTTAGAGGAGCCCCAATTAAGAGCTGCCTTGCCTGGGGAAGGAGGTGAGTGTTTCCCAGGAAATGGGTTTGTAGTGCTCCACTGCCACATCCTCCTTTTCCCCAGTCAATCCCTGCACCTCTGGAAAATGGAAAGAGCATTTCGGAAAATCCTGCTGGGGACAGATGCTGGAATGGGGATGGAGCAAAGAGCAGGAGGCAAATATAAACATTCCACAGCTCAGGCTCTCTGTAGGAATGAAGTTACCAGGAGCCTCTCGCTGCCAGGAATGATGGGCACATCCAGAGGGAGATCCCAGCCCAAAATTATCAGGGACAGACTCAGGCAGAACATTCCCAGTGCTGCTGCTGCCTCCCTGCTCGCTCTGATCCCTCGGCTTCCATTCCCACCTCCTCCCTCCTGCTCCTCTGGCATCCTTCAGTGCCTTTCTCTCACCCCAAACCTTTCCCTGCTCAGCCCAATTAACCACCTTAATAAACTCAAAAATATTGGATTCCCAGAGTCAGCATGGGATGCAAATTCATCAGGTGTGAGAGCAGGAAATAACAAGGTGCCCCCACTGTAGAGGTTTTTTTCCAAATTGCACTGATGGAGTGGTTTTGGTGACCAAAAGCAGGTGGGGGGTGGGAATTTGAATCCTTTTGCTCCATAGGAAGTTTTCAGGCAGCTCCAAACAATTGGGGCTGAGGAAGTTCAGCTGATGTTGTGTTTGTACACGGGATTGGCAGCCCCGTGAGGGCTGGGAGCTGGAGCCCATTGTTCAGGAGCCTGGGTTCTCCACAGAGCTGCAGGAAGCTCAGGGCACAGCTGAGGATACCCTGGCCAAAGTTCCTGCAAGGATTTTCCCAAGGAATGCTTTGTATGCTGCTGGAAAAACAGAAAAATCATAAATATATCAATAAACATATCAATAATCCTCTTTTTTTTTGGTTGATCAGAGTAAAATTCAAAAAAATCTGGTCAAAATGCTTAGAAATTTCTTTGTTTTTCTTCGTGAAAAGTTTAAGAATTAAATACATCCCCAAGTGCCTTTTGATGCCTTTTTTCCAGGTTTCTCACTCATTCAGTTTTTCCAGAGATTACTTTCCCTCTGTAAAGGTAAAAGAAGTTAAAGAACTATAGGGAATTTTATTGACAGCTGCTTGATTGGCTTTGGACTCGAGCTGCTGTAGGAAAATGTTGGATCTGCTGATTTCTCACTCTTCTTATCTGACCAGGCCCAAAAAAATGCCTCCATCCTCTTAAACCACAAATTAAATGCCTTTGTGACTGCAAATAATGCTGAAGATGCTCAGAAAGCTTGAAATCCCTCTCAGCCTGAGACCTCTTCGTGTTCTTTGGGTTCCCTCAGTGAGAATATCACAAAAATTCCATGTACAGGTCCCCTCAGTTGTGTTATCACCAGCTCCATTCAGACCCAGGGATTAATCATTGCAACAGAAGAAATTTCTCAGCTAAAAGGTAAAGTGGGTGATGGGAAGAATACAGAGAAAGGGGAAAAAAGTGTAAAACAGCACAGGAAGTTGTTCTCTCTGAACAGAAAAAAGATATTTTTACCCAAGAAAGATATAAAACAGCTCTGCTTGTGAGAGAGTGAAATGTTTTATCCTTTGGGAGCAATGGATAAAATAAGAACAAGAAAGGGAAGCCTGATCAATGCATTGCTCCAGCTTGACTTGGATTTTATTTGGATATAAACCATGGCAGGGGGGGCAATGGGATGGGCTTTCAGGTCCCTTCCAACCCAAACCATTCCATGATCCTGTGATTCCACGAAATCTTTACATGATGAGGGTCCTAAACCTGCATTTACCCTGACTGACCTTCATGGGTGGCCTGAAGGCTCTTGGATGTACAGGAGCCATTTCTGAAGGGTTGAAGAACAGCAAAAAATCCTAAAATTGCTGCCTAAAGTGAGAAAACAGGATTCAAACAACCCTAATTTGAATCCTGACAAATCACTGGAAAAGCCACTGAACTGAGGGATGGATTGCTGATTTTTCCCAAGATAAATTAGGCTCAAGTAGCAAAAATCTTTCTGATGGGGGGGAAAGGCTGAGCACTGATGGGTTTCAAGAAAAGCCAGAGTGCAGCAGTTACCCAACCACGAGTAATTAAATATTTAAAATTTTTTTAATAATGAGAAATGAGAGAGCTGATTCAGAGATCACATCCTGCTCAAAATCAGGGCAAAGCAATTTCTCCTCTGCCCATTCAGCCTCCTCTGCACTGCTTGGGTTCCAAGACAAACCCAGATACTCCGAGGAGCAGAAGGGATTTCCAAAACCTGCAGAACAACCAGAAAGCTGCTCCTAGACATGCACAGAGCATTTTGTGCTAATCAGGGAGCAAACTCCTCTGCAAAATATTATTCATGGGACTGAACATCAGCCAACTGCAAAATCATTTTCTTAACTTGTGGGTAAACAGTCTCCAGCACTGGCCTCTGCCTCCCAGCATTAAGGTAATTTCACACTTGAAAATTTCACAAATAAAACTTCCAGAGCCGCTTGCAGGAAAATTGTGGTGAATTAAAATGAGCAGCAACTCAGTTTTGTCTAAGCTGCTCTGGTCTTTGTTTCAATTTCTTTGCCTGATTTGAGCTGAGCTTCTGAATTAGGAACAGGGAATCTGGGATTTTTTTTTAAAGATGCAGTTTTAGGGGAGAGTGTTATTCAGAGAGCAGCAGGCAGGGAAAGAAGGACACTGAGGTCAAGGCAGAAAGGAAAAGCCAAGCAGGAACTAAACAAAGGTTGAGTGTGCCCAGCAATCACCAGATGAATCCTGCCTGCATCCATCTTCTGCCTCGTTTGGTGTTGGGGTTTGAGACACTGGGACCTCAGAACAGGCTGCAAATGGGATTTTTGAAAGCCTGTGCTCAGTCTCAGAGGTAATCAGAGAGATTTCCTCATGGCTGAGGGTTTGATCCAGGGCAAGCTCACGGGGTCTTTTCATAAAGCTCATTTATAATCTCATTTTTATAAAATGAGTTACAGGTACCTGAGCAGGCACAAAGGAATGAGGCCAAAGCTCTGCCTGGGACATCAAGGGCTGCCCTGAGCCAGGAGCCCAGCACAGGCTGATCCCCAGCTCTGGCTCAGCACTTCCCACAAAGCTGAGCTCAGCTCATCCTCCTGCACTGCCCCAGCACAGCCCAAACTCCTCCCTGAACTTCACCCAGCCCCTGCAAGCCCAGCCCAGCATCACCACGTTTTGGGGCTGTTGGAATGTGACCTTTTCTTCCTGGTCCCTGCTGGAGAGAAGGAACATCTCCATGCAGGTCTGCTGCCCACGTTCCAGCTCATTTCTCACCCCACTTTTGACATTCAGATCAGCCGGACACCTCAAGCCCTGGAACATTTAATTCTACCTCGTGCCATCATTTACCTTGTCCACTAAGCCTTTGATTACATTAGACAAGAAAGAAAATTTCATCTATGCTGTCCAGCTATTCCTTAGGCTGAAAATAAAACTGGAATTGGCCAGAAAGAGATGACATTTTTCTTCAAGACAGCTGAAGGAAGCATGAAAACTGCTGTCCAGGATATCCGGGACTTGGCTGGTTCCTTCTCTTCCCTGAGTTTTCTCACCAAATGATTTTTGTTTATTTTATTAAAAAGTCTGCTCCTCTTTGACAGGTGTCCTATAGGCAGAAAATGTGTCTTGGCTGAGGACAGGGAGGGAATTAGTCCTGGGTTTCTTCTCAGGAGTAATGGAAGTTTCTCTGCTGAAGGTGCACGGCAGAAACATTCCTGTGTTTAACTCAACGTGATGCATTCAGGAACTGAACATCAGGAGGGATAAAATGATGGAGAATTGAAAGGTTCCAATAAAAATGGAAGTGAACTCGCAGTGGCAGGTGAAATAGGAGTTTTGGAATTGTAAATGGAATGGAACAGAATATTGAACTTTGCAGAGGTTTGGCAATTTTGGGAAGGAGGTTTTTAAAATTAAAATATAAATTTAAAAAAAAAACAAAACTGCAATAAAAATGGGCAGTTAGCCAGGATTCACTCAGCTTTTAAAACACCGAGTTATCAGCAAATACATCAATTTAGTTCAAAGTTGAGTATTCTGAAAAGTTGGTGAATCTGCTCTAGCACTAAAAGAGTTTACCAAGAACCATCCTGCTCCCTCCCACCTCTGCCAAACCCCAGGGTCACTCATGGCCCTGCCCTGTTGGGTCACCAGGGCTGGAAAATCCCAATCCATTGGGTATTTTTTAAAAAAGGCACCATCCAGGATCAACAAGATCCACTGCAAAACCCTCTGCAGCTTTTTATTTCAACACCTGAACCCCAGTAATGACAGGGGGTGTGAGGACACAGCTCCTTTCCACTCATCCATAGGAACAACTCACCCAACTCCCTAATTAACTGATTAATTGATTCCCTAATCAATTGAATCTACAGCAAAATGAGCCCTACAAAACTCACACAGCAGTTTCTGGCTCAGCCAGGTCAGATGAGCCCCAGGGCCAGTGGAAGGGAAGGAAGGGAAAGAACATGGCAAGAGGAGGGAAAAGGCAAAGTTGCAGTGATGGAGATTAATCCACGCTGTTGTATCCACAGCATTTTGACATGAGGTTACCAAATAATTCCTGATTTTGCTGCAATTCATCCCAAGGTCATGGAGAAACTCAAATGCTGCCCTGAAGGATGAGCCTGTGCAGGAGTTAACAGAGGAAAAATCCGATGAGCAGGAGTTTGAGGTTTTGTTTGCCACACCTCAAGGAAGAAACAGCAAAGGAATGAATCAATGAGGGCTGGGAAAGGATCTCAGATTAATGATATGAGTCAGGGAAGGACAGAGACAGCTGAACACATCATCAGCACCAGCATCACCCCCAAACCCCCACATAACAAAGCACCAAGAGTCAGATTTGACTTTAACCACGTGTCCTGCTCAAGCAGTCGCTTAATCACCCTAATGAACACAAGTAGCCCCCAGAATTTAAACCCTCTGTTAAATATGAGCACCCTAAACCAAAAACTGCCAGCAGAACAGACTCCTCTGCCCCTGCAGGTAGGGGTCAGTCAGTATTTCCAATAAATTTCATAGCAGACAATTTGTACTTTGAGTAGAGGTACCAGGATGCTCCATGGTAATTTTTTTTGTATCTTTTATTTCATCTTCACAGCCAAACTGCCCATTTGGAAACCTTGTTTTGAAAGAAAAAACAGAGGATGAACCCTCTTAAGCAGATTTTGCAAATAATGGACATGTTTATTGGCTTAGGGGATGAAAAAAAAAGGAATTTCACCTCACACAAAGCCTTTTGTGGGCTCCCAGCACTGTAGGATTGGTTAGGAAGGCTCTTCATGACTAATAGATGGATGGACTTTATCATTCCTAGAAATTTTCCTTACAGTGCTGCATTGGGAGGAAATGTGCCCAATTTCCACGAAGATCTGCCCCTTGGGATCCACCCAACCACGCCATGGCCACTTTTGGGCCCTAAGAAATCAGAGGGGAAATTTTAATGTGGGAGGGGGATGCTGACCATGTGTGAAACGAGTGAAGCAGAGCTCAGGCAGAGAGTTTAAGTGTTTTTAGGATATTTCAGGGAGATCTTCCATGCTCTCCAGCGTGTTGATCCATCCCCTTGGCCTGGCAAACATCCAGAGGTGGCTGTTCCCTTCCTCCCCTCCACAAGTGGAGAAGAGAGGAGGAGTTAGAAAGCTGACATGGCAAACCTCCAACCCTCTCCAAAGATATTTTATTAAATCCAGCAATTAATATCACAGAGCATTGCCTGCTTCAGAAAAGCCAATCCCAATATGTGGTGAAGAAGGGAGTGATTTAGAAACTCCTATTTCTTGGACAGGGGCACACTTAAAAAGGTTGATCTCATAAATCTGTGGTTTCTGTGCATTTTTAGGTTGTGTGTCTGGGCACTCCCACAGCAGATAGTGGGACGTGTAACATTCCCAAGTCCATGAACCCCAGTCACATGATGGTAATTACTGGAGACCTTGAAACACAAAGACCAATAAATTCAGCATTAAGAGCACAGCTCCTGTTCACTTACTCACAGCACAGAATTTGGCCAGAATTTGCATGGGAAGGTCTTATCCCTTCAAGAATCTTGATTTCTCAACATGTTGTTGATCCTTTGGATACCTCTGACCACACGTTAGACAAAGAATATTCCACTCAAATGTCCTTAAAGGGTCCAAAATTTCCAATCCAGCGGGTGCTGGCTCCTGATTCCTTGGGCCTCTTTGGAAATTCAGCATCAGGAGCTTTTGAGAGGGGGGAATTATAACAAAGTATAAGTGAAGTTTTCCTTTCCAAATACAGAGATTCTTTAGAGCACAGGGTGAGTATCTTGGACTGACAGGATAAATATGGGATCACTTCATCGCAGGGAAGATGGATCACATGTACCTTGGAGAAGGAAACCACTGCAACAGGGAAGCAGGTAAAAAATGGGGAAGGAAAACAAGAATTCACACCCACCACAGCAGATGAGAAGCACCCAGAGTTCAGCATCTCCCCAGAGCAAACTCCTGCAGCTGAATCCTGCTCACTGTACAAAACCCCCATTTCCAGAGCCATCACCAGAGATTATTAGGAGGAAAACCAGAAATACCCATCTCTTTGCTGCTCCGTGGGTCTCTGAGCTGAGCCTTGGGGTGGTCTGTGCACCCTGTGCTGTGACTCACGAGCTGAGCAAGCACAGCCTGCCCCGGGGCTGGACTCTGCTGCCACAGCTGAGCTGCCAGCCCTTTGAAGGAGATAAAAGGTCCCCAGCTCGGCCAGAACAAATTGGCACCTCTCCACCTCCTCGGAGATTTACATATGTATTTTTAAAATGAAGCAGTCATTAAAACGCTGCTGCTTCGCTGGGATAATTGCAATTATCCCATTCTTTTGGTGGCCCACTGTAAACACAGAGTTCACTGTCTTGTCTTTTGCTGGAGCAGGAGAGTCATCCCAATCCCAGCACTTCCTCTTTGGCAGCAGGCGATTCCATCTGAATCACCACCCGGCTCTTGCTTCATCCTCAGCCTCTGATGGTCTGATAACATTTACTCAGAACTCCAAGCAATTAAAACCAAGATGACACATTAAAACAATCCCAATTTAGAGTCCATCTTTAAATGATTATTTAGAGCTGATTGGGAAATGGAATTTCTGCTCTGCAGGGAAGTCAAACGTTTCAAAATTCCCTTTCATCACAGCCTGGAATGCAACCTGAATTTGGCTTAAATCCCATCTTAGTTGGACTTTCGGCACCTGGGACTTGCAAACTGCTTAATGTCAGCCATCACTTCATCCCACAGAAAAGTGCAGATGTTTCCACATGGGGCAACACAGTGGCCTCCATTAAAATGCACTCAGCACTGTCCCATTAATTGGCCTCAGGACAGGCACAATTCCTGCTTTTTCCCCAAAGCCTCCACATGGGCATGGCTGTGCCCAGACCACACCCAACACATGAGGGACAAATCCAGAATCACCAGGGCAAAACACAAGAACTTTTGTGTAGCAGAGCCAGAGTTCATAAAGAGGGAGTTGTGACCTTTCTTAACTGGACAGAGATGAAATTTCCACTTTTTTCATGGCAGAATCCACCCAAGGACGAATAGGGAATGTCACAAGAGGATTTCTCCCATCCTCTCTTTTTACATATAAGGGAAAGCAGCAGTCAGTGTGTGCAAGGAGCTGTCACTGCCCAGCAGGGAGATGGAGATGGAGATGGAGATGGAGATAGATGGAGATGGAGATGGAGATGGAGATGGAGATGGAGATGATGGAGATGGAGATGGAGATTCTCCCTGACACAGGAGCACCGTGGTCTCCCTTCTCACTCCTCACACACTGCAGGCCCTGAATTCCCTTCTGTAGTGATGGATTCACCCAATATAACCAGATCCAAACTTATGGAGCAAACCACTGGGAAGGCATCACATTGGAGCATGACCACGCTGCCACAAAGACACACTTCCTACCAGAATGGAACAAAGGTTTTTATTGGAAATAGCTGGGTTTGGTGATTTTGAACTGGTATTTCTGGCCAAAGCTGTGCTCATCCATACTCTTTGACCAAGTACACTGTCATTTTTGGTTACCTGCCTCAAGGGTGAAGGAGAATGTGTGGATGAGGTCCAGACATGACTCCATGCAAGGAGGAAAATCTCTCCCAGCTCCCAAGTTTATTTGGGTGGTTGCCTTGCTGCTATCTGGCCATGGATCTGAGCAGCAGCTGACCCCCCCCAGTCCCCTTCCCTTGCTCCTGGTGGGGCTGCAGTGCTGCAGCAGCCCACGGTCCTGCCCCTGGAGTGGAGGATGGAAAGCCTGGAACCCTCCCTGTGCTGCACAATCCATCTGCTGCAGCACTTGGACATGCCTGGAATTTTTTGTCCAAGCCAGGCCTGCAATCGTGGCAATTAAAGGCACCATTCTTCACCCCTGAGTTGTAAAGGGCTCTCCTTTCACAACTGCTTGAGTGATGGGTCATTACTCAGCTGCCTTCACAGAAAAACTATTTTCAGGGAGTTCCTTGCAAATCAAATGACTTTCTGGTTTATTGAACTTGCATTGGCTTGAGTGGCCTTGTCATCACCGAGTCCCTTTGACTCCTGCAGCAAAACAGCCCCAAGGAAATCTGCCATAGCTGAGCAGGTGGGGAAAGAGGGAGCAATGGCCTTTGGAGGATGAAAACACATTTCTGACTCTGAAGAGCTCCTGAGGAAGAAAATCAGAATATGGGCTCTGATTCAGCAAAGCAATTAAGTATATGCTTTAAGTCAAAGCCTTGCTTAATTCCTTTGACTCCAATGGGATTTAAGCAGAGACTTTTCACTGAGCTGAATTCAGGTCTAAAAATTCCTCTGATGTTTTTTTCCTTCTGGATTGCAGTGAAAGAAAGTGGTTATAGTGCATGCCTCGAGAAGCAGAGGGGTGATGAACTGTGATGCACATCCAGTCTAATGTAAAGCTTTAAAAATCACTTGGCAGGAGCCGAGCCATAAATTAAGTTGCTCAACTGGTGGTGCTTTGCAACCAAAGCCATTGTCTTCCAAGGGCTTGAGCTTTACAACTTCCCAACCGGCCCCAACTCCACTGTGGCCGCTCAGGAGAAACTTTACACTTGACAAGTCCTCTAATATGCCAGGGAGAGTCCCTCCCTCCCCTCCTGTTCCCCTCCTGCTCCCCTCCTACCTCTTTAATGAGCATCCCCATTAGCTTTGGAGTACAAAGGGAGTTCACTCCGTGAGCCTTTGTGTTCTTTGCATGTTAGGAGGGCTAAGGAGCAGTTCAAAAAGCAATCTGCCCAGAAACCACAGTTTATGAGTCCCAGAAGTTTCATTTGCTCAGGTCAGACTGAAAGCTTGGCTGAAGATACAGTAGAAATTTTTCTCTGTCAGGCAACAGAAAGCAGTACAAAGAACCCAGCTGTTAGGTCTCATAGCCCAGGCCTCTAATTAAAACAGTGGAAAATTAGATAACTTCACAAATTCATCACTGCCACCACTGGCTGTCAAAAAAAAAAAAAGCTTGGGGGTTACCACCCACCTTTTGTTTATGTTGCTAACCAGTGTCTCCATCTTGTGTGTGTGTGTGTGTGCACAGAACTGAGTTTTCCTCCCTTCCCCCTGCTCTCAGCCACTTTTTGCACCTCATTCAGAAAAACTTCAGATGAGGCTGAAAAGGGGCTGTAAACCAGGTTTGCAGACATGCTTCCCCACACAGACTTTAAAGGGTTTTTTTCCTATGAGGGAAAATGAAAAAAGCTCAATTTTATTGTTCTCAGAGGAGGAGGAGGAACAGCAATGATTCTTCCCAAAGATGCAAGACACAGTCAATGTGGTGCTTCTGAATGTCTGGCCTGAGGTCAACAAATGCCACTTGCAGCTCGGGATCAACTCTGTAATAAAAAAAAACCAAGCAAACAATGCCTCCATCCCTAAAATAAAAGAGGGAAGACCTTGTAGCACCCACACTTCAACAACAGCCAGAAAAGAAAACTCCTATTATTTGAAAAGTTAAATTCACGTTTGAGTTACAGCAGATAGGTTCAATAGCCCTCAAAACTAAGAGGGATTAAAAGTGTCTCTTGCATTAAGCCTTGCTTTTAGGAAAAAAAAAAAAGTTCCTTCAAAGAACAAAGGCGAGAGATTCACACCTTAACAAGCCACACCAAGTATGAACCAGCTCCTCCTGCAGAAGTCCTGGCACGGGGACCAGGAGGGGAAGGACCACGGCACCACACAGGGCAAGAAGCAGATTAAAGATACACACATTTTATAAATACTGAAGTGAAAAACAAGATGAGGGTTGGGCCTGGGAATTGTTCTCAGCTTAACTTTCACTTGAGACTGTGGGGTAGAGGAGAAACAGGACAGGGGCTCCAACCCACAGGGTGACACCCAAATGAGACGGCCAACTCCATGATTTGGTGTTTTTTTCATTATGAACCCTGTGCCTTTTTAATAAAAACCCTGTTGTTTTGGGTTTTTTTTGTAATTATAAACATCTGAATATTCAATTCCCAAGTGAATACCTGAATTTGTGGGCAGAGCCCAAGCAGCCAAGGCTGGTGAGGGCAGCAGGTTCCACGTCCTTGTCCCCCAGGGCTGGGGACCTGCAGCTTGTGCTGCTCCACTGCTTTCTCTGCCCTGCTGTCCTGCAGCGTTTGGGAAATGTGGAAAAGGAGTCTTTTGGCAGAAAAAGTAGGATTGCAAGAGCATGGATAAGAATAGAACTAATAAAGACACTCTCCAAGATGAAGAGAAAGATGAGACAAAGATCTACGTCAAGACCGTGGCTGCACTGACCCATTAATTAATTTCCAGTCACAGAGCAGGAATAACTTCCATTCCAGAGCAGGAATTTGCTCCTCTAGTGCAAAAAAAAAACAAAAAAAACCCAAAAACAAAAATAACCAAAACATTTAAAGGCTGCACGGAAAGCACATGTGGTCACTTGAACCAAACACATTTTGCCTTATTCCAAGGGAAGCTGAGGGCACCCAGAGCCCCCAGCAGCTCCAAAGTGGCTCCATCAAAGCTTTGAGGGATCAAACACCGTGGCTGCTCCTGGGGTGGCCCTGAAGGATGGAGCTGAGGGTGAGCACGTGCCTACACAGCCCTGGCTGGAGTCACTGCTGGGACCAGGGGCTCCCAGCGAGCCAAATCGCCCCCAGCCCGCGGGGCTTGGGCCGTGATTTGCGTCTTCCTATCATTGGCACAGTCCTTCTCAAAACAAAAAAGCACCACCACCAACCCCTTCCCAGTTCTCACCAACAAAAGGTAAAGACATTGGGAAGGACGGCATTCTCTTGTCACATGTTACCTTCTAAATCTTGAGTCTTCCTTTGTACTCTGACAGTAATTTCACATATAGACATGGCTGCCAAGCGAGGTTTGTTTGATGTTCTTTCCTGCCTTTGTAATGGAGTTTCCTTTTAAGCAGGAGGAGGCGGAGGGAGAGGGGATGACAGGGGCTTATAAATATGGAAAAGACACTTTTTGGCATAAAATTCACGTCGCATTTAAAATATCTCTATGACTCTTTTCTTTTTCCCGCCCGTGAAGCTGGCCACCTTTGGGATTGTCCACTTGGAAAATCTACTGTTAAAAAAAGAAGCACAGAAGGGAAAATCATCATGGCTGGAAAATATTCAAGACTTTGGGAAGAAAAAAAAAAAATAGCCAAAAAAAAAAAATCCACTACAAATCCTGGAGTGCTGTCAGTGTTGCCTCCTCTCCTCTGGAAGGCCACCCTGCCACCGAGGCACCTATGGCAGTAAAGTCAAGGGAGCAATGGGTGAGTTGGTGTGCTCTGGAGTGACCAGATCTTGGAAAACTTATGCATTCCATAGGAGAAAGGCCATAATACCCATCCTAGGGCTTAGCAATAAAGTTTGGGATGCTTTCTCCATGTTGTCCATAAATAAGGCAAAGCTGGTGAGGATCCAGCCTGCTGGGCCTGTGATTCACCCATCTGACTCACCCAATTTAGCTCTGAGATGTTAAATTGCACCTCAGAGCAAGTGATCCCAGAAATCCAAGTGGCATTCCCAAGGTTACACGGGAAGATCATGAGAGAGGGAAGCAGTTGTCATCCAAAAAGTGAGCACCTGATCCTCAAAATCGCTGTGCTGATGTTCCCAGAGGACCAGACCTGGGATCCTTCCACATCCAGGGCATAAAAATGACTGATCTGAAACAACACACGATGAAAAGGACAGGTTGGAATTGTGTTATTGGAAATTGTGTTATCCCAGGAAAACTCTGAACGGAGGATGAGATGTCCCAGAAATCCACCAGCTAAACACAGACCGTTGGTATCCATGGGTGGCTGGTGAACTCAAGGCTCAGTCCCACCCAGATTCTGCATCTTCATTCCCTGAAACTTGCTCAGAGCTCCTCAGGGAGGACCCACACACCTCCCTGCTTTTTAGCAAATAACGGATGTGCCTCTCATTTATCTCCAGGACTCTTTCCTTCAGATTGCTCTTGACACTCCACACTTCGCCTGACACATGAAACCCCCCTCCTCTGACAAATTTATGTGCCTTATAAACAAAAGCTACAAAATGTAGCCAGTGGCCCCACATCCCTGCCAATTTGAGCATATGGAAGAACAAGGAGAAGTCAAGGGATCTTTTTTTTTTCTTTGTAGGAACACCAGAGTTTGAAGCAGAAAGCTCCATTAGTCCAGCTAATGAGGGATTATTCCCTGTGGTATATTCCCCTCAGCACTAAATGACTCAAATGATAGCCCTTCCAACACTTCCCTGGGGAAACTATTCCACAGCCTCATAGATCACACTGTCAGGAGCTTTTGGCCAGATGGATTTCAAAGGCTACGAAATGTGCTCGAGTGTTTGGCTTGGAAACCCTTGAAAGAGTTTTGGGCTCTCATATTTGTGATACCACAGGCATGAGTTCAGCTGTTGGACCTCAGCACCCAAGTCCTGCACACCTCTGTCCCCTGCACACGTTCCCACGTGCGTGGGATTGGGCTCACCCTGCTCCCTGTCCAGGGAAAGCTGCTGCAGGAAGGAGAGTGCTGAGTGTTTGTTGCTCTGTGGGCAACTGCAACCTAAATTGTCTTGAAGGCTTGAAAGACTTGGGCTGACGTTATTCCAGGGGGAATTATTCCGGGGGGAAAAAAATAAAATAAATAAATGAATCCGGGTGTTTGATGTCATGGCGTTGCCAAGAAATGTCCGTAAAGCTACCAGAGAAATTCTGTTGGAGTTTCCCTGTTGAACTGGGGCCCAGGAGCAGCAGATCTTGGTTTTCTGCAGGTGGCTTTCTCTGAGCCTGGCTCCAGAAGGTGGAAATCCCATCTGGCTGCTCAGCAGGTGGGATCTGAGCTCACTCCTTTCCAGACCCAATTCTCCTCCAGTCCCCATCACCATTTGGGCTCATTGGACCCATTTGTCCTGTGGATAAACAGAGCCAAAGAGGGAGAATTTGTCAACTTCCCACTGGAAGGACCAGAACGGCTCTGCAGAACCCATCCTGAAGCAGAACCTTGAGGAATTTATGTGGATGAATCCATGGTTCCCCACAGCTGGAAAAACTGAATTTAAAACCAAAAACAGATGAGTCTTCCTGCACCTGGACAGCACCTCCTGCTCTTCTGCCAGCACAGGTTGAATGCTTCAGATCCACTCTGGGATGAGGCATTGCTTGGGAATAATTCAGAGCATCCTGTGGGATTAATTCAGAGTCTCTTCCTAGGGCAGGATTGTTATCCAGGAGGGAATCTGGGATTGGATGTTCACACACAGCTCAGTAGCTCGAGGCTTTCCTCCTTCTCTAAGCTGACCTTAATTTACCTCCTCCAGCCCCAGCTTTCTCCCTCTGGATGTTGTAAATCTGATATCCCAGTTTTCTTCGAAATGGGGATTTTGGCAAAGCTTTGAGATGTTTGAGAGTGGGCAGAACAAGCCCCTTGTGTCATCATCTGCATTAACACAATGCTTGCAGTTATCTGCCAGGACCCTGATGCTGTACAAACAACACAGAAATGGGACCTGCTTTACTCTGAACTGTTTAATCCACTTGGGCTACGGCTTCAAATGTTCTGATTTTAGACCTAAAAATAACCCAGAATAGAATGTACTCTTCTCCTGTTACCATCCCTACCACCAAGGAGAGAAATGAGGAGAAGTCCAACCACTGCTGAGGATGAAATGTGATAACAGGTCCAGAGAGAGAAATAAAAGCCATATAAACTGATCTAAATGCATGCAAAATGCACTCGCTTTCTTGGCAGGATGAATTTTTATGCAACTCAGGCAGGGAAATTACGTAAGGAATTCCTCCCCATGTACTTTACTGGGAAGTAAAGATGTCACTGTAATTCCTGTGCGATTAAAGAAGAGAAATATTTATGGGAGAAACTGGTCTGAAGAAAAAAAAAACCTCATGGGTGCTTCTTTCCCAAGTCTTTATAGGGATTGGAATCCCTGTGCTGATGTGGGTAAAGCTTTTGCAAACCATCCAGGTTTCTATGAAGGATCCCATTTCCATTGTCAGAGACAATGGGGACAGGAGGAGGATTTAGGCCCTGCAGCTCTTTGACACGTTTCAGATCTCTGGAAAGGGAAAACTGGGGATAAGCCATTCCTCTGGCTGCAGGCAGGCATTGATGATCCAACAAAAACACTTCTGGGAATCAGGGCTGCTCTTTGATATGGCACACAGGGGGGTTTTGGCGGGTCCAGGTAAGATGACACCAGGTAGATATGAAAATGAGAAGCTTTGATGGATCACACCTCTCCCAAAATCCATGGAAAAGGCTCCGGGAAGCAAAGCTGACAGGGATTACTGCAGCTAGAGCTGCATTCCTTCAGAACATTAAGCTGCTTTATGCCATGCCACGACTTGATATGATAATGTAACACAATAGGGCAGGATACCACAGAGCCAGGCTGGGAAAGAGAGGAAAAGAAGGAAAGGAAGGGTTTGTTTGGGGAAGGATTATCTGTTTCCGATGAGGGCATTCCCTCCAAGGCTTGGGTGGGTGTTCAGATGGGGAAGGGTCTGCTGAAGGACAAGTTTTGGGTGTCCTCTGGGCTTCTCAACACGAACAACTTGGAATCCAAAGAATTGAGCTCAAGTGCAGGCTGAAATTTTAATCTTTCCGTACATCCAACCCAAACATTGTTCTGCTTTTTTAAGGGATTAGTAATTATTATGACAAATAACATTGCTTCATCCTCAGTTCCTCTGCAGTTTCTTGTGAGCTGCTTCCTCAGACCTCACACTGCACTGAGCTGGAGGAGCAGCCACCACCTGTGACGAGAGTTTGGAGAGCCATGGGTTGGGCAGTCAAGAAATTAAATACTTCATTTAGGCACTGCCTCTTTTTCCTTAATTCTATTTCTACTCCTCTGCTCTTATTTAACTCATCCATCTCTAGATTAATATTATCCAAGCTGAAAGTTTGGCAAAGATGCTTTCAATTCCCTGCAATATCTTGGTTATTGTGGTCAAACCACATCTCAAATTTCAGTCTATAGAGCAAAATGCTCAGTTTCCTATTAAAAAATATAATCCATTTTCAGTAAAGGCTTTCCCAAAAATCCACTTATCTTTCCTTACAATGCATTTCTGGACCTCGCTCTGTTGCAGAAGGCAGAGATTGATGGCTGAACACTATGGGAGGAGGAGTTTCTTTTGAAAGATATATCCTAAAAAAATACCTAATAATCCTTTGGAAAGGCCACATTGGAACAGACTCTGCCCATGGCAAGTGTGCTCACTAAAATGTGAGCACTCAATTAAGTGCTTTGCTGAATCAAGGCCTAAATTCCTGGCTTTATTCAGCTTGGTAGCAGTGACAGAATGAAGACAGGGGGATTATTTTATAAAAGGTTCTTTTGGTTGTGTTTCAGCAGCTCTCACTCAGAGCTCAGCAACAATCCCAGTCCTGTTAAACTTTTTCAGTGAGGAGAAGGGACCAAACACTGGAAATTGATTCTTTATATCTGGCAACACCCCTTAAGAAGAGGTTTTAAATCCATCCTCGAGGGTTGCCATCAAACCTCACTCTGAGCTGGGGTTTAGAGCTCTGGGGGAGGCTGTGCCTGTCACCTGAGCAAGGCTGTGCCAGAGGTTGTGGTGCTGTGAGCCAGGTTTTCCTTGGAAAAATCAACTCTGGGCATCTCCTGGTGTTGTAGTTCATGTCAGCGTGCCCAGGATGGACATAAATCAGGAGAGCTCTGTGCAGAAACACAGATGAGCTGCAAATCCCTTCCAAGGAGCTGGGGAGATCCTTACACGAGCTCACATTCCAGCTCTGCTGGAGCCACAGGGTTTAAACCATCTTGGATGGGACAACATAAGCTGCACTCCCAAAAAAAACCTCAGGGAAGTTTGTCAGCTGGAAATTCTGCCTCATTCACACCCAAAAATTCAAGAGACTAAAGTACTAAGGGGATGGAAGGTGACAAACAACATAAAAGCAACATGCATTAATCCAACACGTTGTTCCCAAAGAGGAACAAAACCCATAAAGCTGACGAGTTTTACAGGAAAGTCATGCACAAACTCCTGGGAAAATCTTTCAGGTGGGTGTGAAGATGTGAGGACACGGAGAAATCTGCTTTGGTGCCTGGCAATGGGATCTTGGGGAGGTCATAACCAAGCTGCACATTCCACCTGCCACTCCAGGGCACGAAGAGCTGGGTGTGATTTGAATGAAATCTTCAATTCTGTCTTCAATTGGCCCATAATTCTGACAGTGTGAGGCCAAGCAGTGAGCTTTGGTTGGGACTGAAGGCTTTTCACTGTGGTTTCAGGTGCCAGTTCAGATCCTGGGACACAGGTCCGGGTACTGGTACAAGTTTTCAAGGAAAACAACACCTACACTTCTGCCAGGTGATTTTAGAGCAAATCCTGAGGTGCAGCCTAACCTGAGCAGGATTCTTTCCCTCAGTTCTTGGTATCCATTCAAGCTCAGTTCTTATTCCCGCCACTGCAGGAGAGCGAGGGGATCCACAATATCCTCCAGTTGTTCTCAACTTTCAACATTCAAAATTCCCAATTTCAGTCTTGAGCCCAGTCCTTGCTGTTCCAAGGAGTTTTGTCCATGGAGAGGCTGCCATGACATAAACCAACATCTCCCCCTGTGTCCATAGCCCCAGCAAAGGCCAGCATCCACCTCATCAGGGTGGGGATGGGGGAAGGGGAGAAGGGAAAAAAGGAATCAGTTGAATTCTTGGTCTCAAGCCTGAGTGCACTCACAGAAAGGGATTTGTTCATCACAAAAATTGAATTCACACCATTTCCCTGCTCCGAGAAGACAGATGACATCAGCCCCTTGGCAGGAGGTGCTTTAGAGAAGATTCTAATCCATGTTCTGACAGGAATATTCACTGGAGCTGTTGCTCACGCTCTGTCCAAGGTTTGATCAGGGCTTGAATGTGGACCTTGTGCTGGCTGACAGCAAAAATGCTTTGTGGCAGCTGACAAATGAGGTGGTACCCTATAGATTCAAGTGTGATTGTGATGTACAGCATCAGCCCCAGAGCCTAAACTGAGCAGGGGATAAGGGCTGACACTAAAAGTCGACTTGGGCTCAAAACAGCAGCATGTGCTGTGCACTTCCCAGATTGCTGCATCTTCATCTCTGCCTGTGGGGAAAAATAAATGGACATGCTGGATCAAATCCGTGGTCCTTGTTGTTTTTTATGGCTGCTTTACAGGCTACAATTCACAAGTGAGTAGATAAGGCTGATCTAGAGTAGTTATCTGGAAGAAAAACACTGGATTATTTAATGTATTGAGCACAGTAAAGGACTCATTTTCACAGCTTGAGGTTGGATCTGTTGGGATTTATCCTCCTTTATCCAGAGCCACGGCAGCTGGCAGTGGCATCAGGGTGACCCTCCAGTTCAGAAGCAGCTGAGGAATCAAAAGGAGTTATTTCTTACTGGGAATAAATCAGACAAACCCATGGGTGCTTAATTGGATCTGCCATTAGTAGAGTGACCATCTGATAATTACAGCAGCCCAAAGATGAGGCCTCGTGTCCCAACCCTCTGCCATGGCAATGGCCAGGTTTTATTAGGGATGAAAATCAGGGACCATTCCGGATTCCACAGAGGATTATCCCTAGGTTTCCCCCCAGAGGAATCGTGGAAAGCAAGGAAAGAGCATCAGCAGGGATGCAGACATTGAGTGACAGAACTCCTGCATTTCTACCTTGGCTACTGACAGGCTCTGGTCCCAAGCCCAAAATCAGGAGTGCCCTCCTTGCTGCCCACATAGGAAGCTCAGCCCAGAGCAATTCTGTTGGTGTGACTCAGACCAGTGTGTTTGGAGGAGAGAGAGGCTTGAAGGGGAAACTCAGAGGAGACTTGGCTGAAAATCACCAGCCTTAAAAGCAGAAAATGCATCTCCACTTTTGCCCAAACCCTCATCCAGCAGCTGGAAATCCAAGGGACATGTCCCTGTCTGAGCCCCCCTGACCTGCAGCTGCTCTGGGTCTCCTTCACTTCCGAGCCAGGGATTTTCTGATGCAGCCAGAATGATCAACCCTAAGAGAAGTGCTGCCTTTCTAATTACACCCTTTTAATTTTGTTCCTCCTTCTGCCCACCTTGACTTGTGTTCAGGAAAAAAAGAAGGAAGTAACAAAAAACCACAAATAAAAACCTCAAATACCAGGACAGGCGAGATGGTTTAATTTCTGACACAGAGAGGAGCAGGGCTGGAGAGTGCCAGCAGTTACAGAATCATTAGGGTTGGAAAAGACCTCCAAGATCACGGAGTTAAACCTTTCTCAGTGCTCTCTGCAGCTGTGCCTGGGACTTGACTTGCTCTGGAAGTGCACTACATGTGGACATGCTTTGAAAAAAGATGTTGAGATTAGGAAAACATTATTTCACTACAGGAATAACACATTTCTGCTGCCTTCGCTGCTGCTCAGTGGGAAAAATCTTTTCCAGCAGAGTGAGGACTTTGTGAGGAAATAAAGGGACACACACTAGAAGAAAGTGGGATTTGGGATTTGGGTGGTTTGAGGCATGGAGGTGCTGGATAACATTTTAAACTCGGTGTTAGCCAGGCTGTGCTGTTCCTCAGAGGGTTCAGTGGCTGCAGGAGGAGCAAGCTGACAACACAACTCCTTCCAAGGAGGCTCTGGTTCTGAACATCACCATGGCACCATCAAAGGGAAATCTTGAATGCTCCACCTGGAATTGCTGTGAGATGTGTTCAGTGCCAGGTAAATCTGGCATACCCTGGAGTATCCTGCTCCTGGAAACAAGGGCAGTGGCCAGAATTCCACACAACCCTTTCTAGTGGTAGTAACCCTGTGGTAGCCACCAGCCTCTCCAGCCAGCCCTCAGCCCAAAGCCAAGAGGAGCTGAGACATGGATGGAGGTGATCAATAACTTACACAGCACTTGTGCTTCTCTAACACTACAGGAACTGTGCAAAACTGTGATTTACCTCTCCCAGAAACCTCTGCCCATCCTTTGTAGGGCTGGCCAGGTTCAGTCACTCACCAGAAGCAGGTTTGTAGGTCACTGGCAGAGCTGCCAGAGCACAGGAGGTTTTGCTTTTCCCAGCACCCACCCCACTGGATGACACCAGAAAAAAGATTCAAATTAAGGAGTGTTTTTGAAGGCAGTGTTTTTGAGAGTTTGTTTTTCTGGCTTGTTGGCCTTTTCTCCAAAGGGATAGAGTTTCTCCAAGGGAAGTTTCTTTTTGCAAAGTGACTGACCCGCTGGCACCAGTACAAAGTTTTAGGAGATGAACTCATACTTCTGAGTACGATTCCTTTGCACTGTTGAGAGCTGCTAATGAAGAGGAGCAGGGAGCAGCTAGAAAGTAAATAAGAGCCAGCAGCTTGGGAAATAGAAACAGGGAATAACAAGGTCCTGCTCTGCTCCGAGCATCTCCAAAGCAGAGGGGTCAAGCCCGCCCCTCCTCCCCAGAGAGGGTGAGCTCGAATTGTCCTCAGCATCATTTGAACCTCAAAATCCCTCCCCAAAATCCCTCCCCAAAATCCCTCCTCCCTCTCGCTCATCTGCTGCCTGGCTCTGGGAGAGCCTAATCTTCCCTGGGTTACTTTGAAGTTAGGCAGGGATTTAGATTTGTGCCTCTTTTAAGGCGAGGCAGAGCCCTGCGGGAGAGGCGAGCGGTGACGGGAGCGCTCCTCGCCTCCCTTAACACAGAGCAGGCACCGCGGGGTGACACGGGGA
>VWZS01003749.1:0-30864 GCA_013397075.1 Rhabdornis inornatus
TTGGGGAGCTTCAGGGGCACAGAGGGATTTAGCGGGGACATGGGATTTAGGGGGACACAGGGATTTAAGGGAGAGAAGGAATTTAGGGGGAAACAGGGATTTAGGGGGGACATGAGATTTGAGAGGCAGAGGGGATTTTGGGGGTAGAAGGGATTTAAAGGGCACAGGTATTTGGAAGGAAGAGGGGATTTAGGGGGACACAGGGACTGGGGTGAGGAAATGGGATTTGGGATACACGGGGATTTGGGAGGACACCCCCAGCGTGTCCCCAAGGCCTCACTGACCCCCTGCCCCTCCTTCCCAGAGCACCTTCCGTGTCCTGGCTCCGCCCGGTCCCAGCCCGGGCTCCCGCTTTTCCCGCCTCTGGAAATATGTCCGAGGGAGTGGATCTGATTGACATCTACGCCGACGAGGAGTTCACCCAGGTGAGGGGTGGGGTGAGGGTGCAGATGCCCCCTCTTTTTTTCAGGAAGAGATCCCAGTGTCCTGCAGCTCATCCCGGTGGAAGATGCAACTGGTGTGTCTGGGAAAAGGGAAGGATCACTCCTGATCATTCCCAAAGCTCAGTGGCTGCCACCTCCAGCTGTGATTACAGGGTTTTCCCGTGGGTTGTGACACGTGGCTGGTCACGGAATGTTTGGGATTTAAGGGCTTAGCTGTGTCCTGGTTGGAAAAATGAGAAATCCCAGCTGGACGAGGCACTTCCAGGGAATTACACAGTGAGGGGATACCAGGAGCCAAATCCATGGGATCACCCAGGCTGGGAAGCTGTATGGGAACTCGCTGTTCCTGTGCTGCTTGTCCCATCCCAGGAATATCTGGGATTCACAGAAGAATATGATGAAGGAAGAGGGTGTTGGAGAAGGAGGGAGTTCATGGGTATGGGAAAGCAAGTGTGAAACCAGATGTTGGAAAATTAGAAACTGCCATGGAAAGCCTGTGGAGGGAAGTTGACAAGAGGGAAAGTCATGGAAACTGGACGTGAAGCACCCAGAGAAAGGAATCACCATGGAGAAAGGAATTCCTATGAGCTCCTGGAGTGATCAAGAGAAGCTTCTTCTGTTTATTGGGTGAGAATATCCCATGGAATCTCCTGAGAGGACCAAGTGGATGGAGGATCCTCAAAACTGGAATGAGGATCCAGGCCAATAACTCCAGCACGTCACTCCCTTTGGGATGTGTGGCCTGAGGAAACCTGGAATTAATCCATGCCAGGATCAAAGCAGTGGGGAGGTGCTGTGGTGTCCCTGTGGCACTCCAGGGATGCCAGTGTAATTCCCAATCCCACATTCCCACGTGGTAATTCCCACTAACAGTGCCCAGCTTCATCCTTGTGCACCTCAACTCAGCATGCATGGATTGGGAGCAGGAGAACCCCTAAAATCTCTCAAGATGAAGTAGCAGGACTGAGGGATTCCAAGGGATTCCTCCTCTAGCCCCTCCTTCCTATTTTTGGTCTTGACTTTCTGAAACTTCCAGGCGGGAATCTTCCAGCCTTGGGCTGTGTCCAAAGGCTCCTGGTGGAGGTGGGAGCGTGGGAGTTGGATTAACCAAACACTTAAGCTTTTTTGGGAAATGAACACAAAACTACAGCTCCCTTTTCAAATCCTTCTTTTATCAGCTCCAGGGGAAGAGCTGGATGCAAAAGTTCAGGGAGAGGGAAAATGGTTGGATTTTTGGATTCCCAGATTCCCACGATCCTTGGAAAGCTATGTGCTGAGCATCCTTCTCTGTCCAGCTCCCAATGGGATGTTTTGCAATTCCCTGACCCTCAGACTGTCTCCAGCAGAAAACACTGTCCAAGCTGCCTGGAATTGAAAATTTGGGAGCAGAACCTCTGTTTGTTATGGCACACCAGCTCCTGTGGGATGGATCCTCATGGAGTGATTTTGTGGGATGAAACACTTGGCACAATCTGGATGAGGAACTGGGATCTATAGTAAACACAGCACTTGCTGGACACTCCAAATTAAATATAGCTCAGGAAAGAGTGGGAATTTAGAGGCAGATCTAGGACACGCTGGAATTCCCAGCTCTGGAGTTTCCTGAGCTTCCTCTGCCAAGGGGACAGATCCAGCCTATGGGAGCTCCTACTCTAGAAAGGACTTTTTTCCCCAAAATGAGCAAGTTTGGGGTGCTGGTCATGGTTTGAGGGGGATGCGCAATTCCCAAGTTGGAATTTTGGGAAGCATGTGTTGCCAAGAGCAAGAGGCTCATCCCTGGGGAGCATTTGATTTTCCACCGCTGAATTCTTGCTCTCCAAATTGGGAATTTCTTCCTGGTGGCAGCAACAGGGTCTTGTCCTGTTGTGTGGGATCCAAGTGTGCTGGTCCTTGGAATGTGCGGGAGCTCAGTGGCAGTTTAGACAAGATATTGGGAAGAATTCCTTCCCTGTGAGGATGGTGAGGCCCTGGAATGGATTTCCCAGGGGAACTGTGGCTGCTCTATCCCTGGAAGTGTTCCAGGCCAGGTTGGACAGGGCTTGGAGCAACCTTGGAATAGCAGGAGGTGTCCCATGGCAGGGGGTGGGATGGGATGATCTTTAAGGTCCTTATTCCAACCCCAACCATTCCATGATTCCATGAAATCAGAGCCCATCATCCTGTTTTTTGTCTTGCCCAGGCAAGGGGTAGCTGTAATTCCCAACTGTGCACAGACCCAAACCAAGCAATTTGGGCCTTAAACCTTTGGACTCTGCTTGGAAATTCCACTTGGGAATTGGGACAGCAGGTTTGGAAACAGCAAAGAAGGCTTCCCAAGCCCTTCCCAAGCCAGGATCTTACGACGTTTTCCCGGCAGGACCCGGAGTTCAGTAATGCTGACCAGATGGATCTCTACGACGACGTGTTAGCAGCCAGCTCTCAGCCCCAGGAAAAGCGTTCCAGCAGCTCAGAAGCGCCTCCAGAGATCCGTCAGGAGCCGTCTCCCAAGCCCAACAGCAAACCCCCAGCCATCCTGTACACCTACAGCGGGCTCCGGAACAAGAGGGCCGCCGTCTACGTCGGGAGTTTCTCCTGGGTGAGTTCATCTCCCTGGGAAGTTTGGGATTCCTGAGGAACCTCTGAGGGGCTGCTGGGCTCTCTAGGGGAGTGGCAGGGATTTTGAGAGGTCTGCTCCTCCTCAATCCTGAGCTGGTGTCCCGAGCTGGGCTTGGCTTTGTGATCCTCAGGGAAAAGGGGTTTGTATCTCTGAGGAGCTTCTGGGCTGGGATATCTACTGATGTCCCTTGGAAGCTATGACTTTGGGGTGCTGCTCCTGAGTCGCCTTCTATTCATGGATGTAGGGACAGTTTTGGGAAGGCTCTGTCTTGTCCATATCTATTCCCAAGGCTTGTTCCAGACGGTTTTAAGCTCCCTGAGGGAGTCTGGGGGTGACATTCCTCAGGTGGGTGGGGGCACAGGGCACACACATGGACAACAGCCTGCTCCCTGTGTCCTCAGTGGACGACTGACCAGCAGCTGATCCAGACCATCCGCTCCGTTGGAGTCTACGACGTGGTGGAGCTGAAATTCGCGGAGAACAGAGCCAATGGCCAATCCAAGGGGTGAGAGCCAATAGAATTTCAGGTGGGAATGGCGGGAGCCAGGCCCTCACTGCCACGATTATTGTTTTGTGGAGGGTGAGGGAGCAGACAGCGCTTTTCCTGCCTGGCACAGGGAATTCATGGAGCGTCCCAAAGAGCATGGAAAAGTGAGGAGCGGGCATGGAACAGCGGGGTGGGATCAGGAGGAGGGTCCGGGGCGGTCTCTGCAGCGGGTTCAGGGGCTCAACCTCCCTCTCTCCCACGCAGGTACGCGGAGGTGGTGGTCGCCTCCGAGAACTCGGTGCATAAACTCCTGGAGCTGCTTCCTGGAAAGATCCTGAATGGAGACAAGGTGGAGGTGAGGCTGGCGACCCGGCAGAACCTGTCGCAGTTCGAGGCTCAGGCTCGCAAACGTGAGTGTGGTGCCAGTGTGACACGGGCGGGGGGTTCCACCTCACACACATCCCAAATCCCCCCCAGATCAGCTGCCAGGCCCAGCCCAGTGAGCCCTCGGGATGGGGGGAGACCCTGCCAGGAGCGTCTGGGGGTTGTTTTTCCCATTCCTGAGCCGGATTAGCTCCTGACCCGAGTCTTTATGATCCCCTTTTAGGTGCTCCCACACTGCGAAGATCCCTCGTAGCCTCCTTCTCCTCCTCTCCAAACTGAATGGGCTTAAGCTCTTCAGGCTCTCAGCATAGCTAAGACCCTCCATATCTATTAGTAGCTCCTCTCTGGATCTGCTCCAGAATTTTTCCATCCCTGCGGAGGTAAGGTGCCCAACACTGGAGGAATATTCCAGCTGGGGCCTGGCCGTGGGCGTCCCTCAATGGCAATAGGTGGTCCTGGCCTCACTCCGCAGCGATGCGACGGGATCCGCAGGGATTGTCCTAGCAGGAGCGTGTTCAAGGAGGTCTTGGCCAGCTCTGGTCATTATAGATCCCTTGGCATGTTTTGTGCAAGGAAAACTCCCCCTTCCCAGCAGAGTTGCTTCGCTCCCTTCCTTCAGCTCCGGTGCCTGAGGGGATCGGCTGCTTGGTGCTTAGGCTGTGTCCCGACCTGCCCTGCAGTTTTGGTGGAGCAGGGAGTGTTCCCTGGGCCGAGTTCCGGCTGCCCCCAGGGCACAGCGGAGCTCCCATGCACCCTTTGGCACCGCTGGGAGCCTTGGCTCCTGTCACACCCCTTCTATCTCATCCTCAAAGCCTCTTTGGATAGAGCAAGGCTTCTTGTCCCTCTTGGAATGCTGTTTTCCTTCCTCTGGCAGCAGCTGTGTTGCTGTCAGCACTTGGGTTCTGTCCCCTGGTGTTCCTCCACGATTGAGCCTCTCCAAATCCACGTGTGGATCTCAGGTTCTCTGGGTCTTTGGATGCCTTTGGGGATCTGTCACCATTCCTTGTGGCTTTTGGCTCCTGTCCCTTTGACCTGCCTGTCCCCAAGGCACCATGTGAGGTCTTGCTGGAAAGCTGGGCCACTCTTGGAAAAACACATGGAAGCAGAGGCTATGTGTGGCCGGCTGGATCTCTGTCTGGGCACCTCCAGCCCTCCAGGGGTGGGAGGAAGAGGAGGAGCAGGAGGTCTCGGAGACCTGGACACCCTCCAGCTGCACCTCACAGCTCTTTCCCCGTGCCACTTGCAGGTGTGCCACCGCGGGCCCACTCCCGGGATTCCGTGGATGCAGTGGATGGCCGGGCGACACCGACGGAGAACGCGCTGCCCCCTGCCCGCCTGGAGAAGCCCCCCTCGGTCCTGCCCTTCTTCAGCCGCCCCCCTGCGCTGCCCCTCATNTGCACCTCAATCCCGCCTTCTTCCCACCGCCCACCGCCGCCCTAGGACCCCCTCCGGATACCTACGGCAAGGCCATGGCTCCCTACAACCACAGCAGGTGAGCTGGGCAGGAATGGGGGTGGGATGCTCAGGGAGAATCCCGCTGACCCCCGTTCCCGCTATGCCAACAGCCGGGAGCTGGGCCCGCCAATCCCGGCTGTGAGTGAAGGCGAGTTTGAGGAGATCATGAACCGCAATCGCGCCATCTCCAGCAGCGCCATTTCCAAGGCGGTGTCCGGCGCCAGCGCAGGTACTTCCTGTGTCCCTCATGTCCCTCATGTCCCCCATCCTGGGATGGATTCCCGCTCCTGACCCCCTGCTCCATTCCCACAGGGGATTACAGCAACGCCATCGAGACGCTGCTCACGGCCATCGCCGTCATCAAGCAGTCGCGCGTGGCCAGCGACGAGCGGTGCCGCGTCCTCCTCTCTTCCCTCAAGGATTGCCTGCATGGAATTGAGGCCAAATCCTACAGCAGCAGCTCCAGCAGCAGCTCCAGGTATCCCTCTAGATCCAGAGAACAGGATCCTCCCCGCAGGTGAGCGACTGGGAGTTCACTCCTCGGGTTTTGTATCCTCTTTTCCCAAAGGAAAAGACACCGANGCCTCCCATGCCCCCCCCGCCTCCCCTCTCCTCCGCTTTCGGAGTCCCTCCGCCTCCTCCCGGAATTCCCTACCAGCACCTGCTGCCGCCGCCACCCCGGCTGCCCCCACCCCTGGCCGTGCCCCCCCCGGGGGCTGTGCCCCCTGCCCTGCACCTCAATCCCGCCTTCTTCCCACCGCCCACCGCCGCCCTAGGACCCCCTCCGGATACCTACGGCAAGGCCATGGCTCCCTACAACCACAGCAGGTGAGCTGGGCAGGAATGGGGGTGGGATGCTCAGGGAGAATCCCGCTGACCCCCGTTCCCGCTATGCCAACAGCCGGGAGCTGGGCCCGCCAATCCCGGCTGTGAGTGAAGGCGAGTTTGAGGAGATCATGAACCGCAATCGCGCCATCTCCAGCAGCGCCATTTCCAAGGCGGTGTCCGGCGCCAGCGCAGGTACTTCCTGTGTCCCTCATGTCCCTCATGTCCCCCATCCTGGGATGGATTCCCGCTCCTGACCCCCTGCTCCATTCCCACAGGGGATTACAGCAACGCCATCGAGACGCTGCTCACGGCCATCGCCGTCATCAAGCAGTCGCGCGTGGCCAGCGACGAGCGGTGCCGCGTCCTCCTCTCTTCCCTCAAGGATTGCCTGCATGGAATTGAGGCCAAATCCTACAGCAGCAGCTCCAGCAGCAGCTCCAGGTATCCCTCTAGATCCAGAGAACAGGATCCTCCCCGCAGGTGAGCGACTGGGAGTTCACTCCTCGGGTTTTGTATCCTCTTTTCCCAAAGGAAAAGACACCGATCCCGGGAGCGCTCTCCCAGCCGGTCCCGCGAGAGCAGCCGGCGGCACCGGGATCTGCTCCACAGCGACGATCGGCACGAGGATTATTTCCAGGAGAGGAGCCGGGAGCACGAGCGGCATCGGGACAGGGACAGAGACAGGGACCGGCACCACTGAGACAGGTGGGAGGCTCGGGAATCCCCTGGAAGTGTGAGGGATGAGGGAAGGGCGCTCAGACCATTCCTCTCCTCTCTCCCGGCAGGAATTTGGCAGGAAGTGGTTTTTAATGGACTCGTATCTCCTCACCTCGACCAGGATGCCGTGCCCCAGGCCGCTCTGCCCCATTCCGGTCCCTTCCCCGCCACCCCCAGCCCCCTGTGGGTGGGAACCCTGCCCGCACCTCGTGGCCTTGGGAATCCCCCCCACCACTGCTGCTGCTTCCCTGGGCCATCCCGCTCCGCTCCGTGGATACTCGGACCCAAAGAGAAATGGTGCTTTTATTCCATGGAGGGAGGTTTGTGAGCCCTTCCCAGTCCGGGGGGGAATGGAGGGGGTGGAGCCCTCCCTGTGCAGCTTGGGGGCTTAGAGATGCACAGCTCCCGATCCTGGGATCAGGAGCCATGTGCCATCCTCTGGATTGCCTGGGGACACTCCCATCCCCGTTACCCTGGCGGGACACTGTGCCACGCTCCTCCTTTGCCCCTTCACCCTCCAGGAGCTGGGAAAAAGGGGCTGGAGCTGGGCCGGGGGTCACCCTCTGTATCCCAACATTTCCCACAGCAGCATTCCCACCCAAATGACAAGGTCCGGCCTCTCCCGCAGAGCCTTCCTTGTTTTAGAGGAAGCGGAAGAGGCAGGGCAGGCTGTGACCCCCTTGTGTCCCCTTGGGATCCCAAGAAGGAGAGGGAGAGCCCAGGAGGGTCGGGATGAGCTGGGACACACTGGGTGACTTCCAGGGCTGGAATCACCCCCGGGTGGGAAAACCCAGGCCCTGGAAGTCTTTTTAAGTTGAAATAACCCAAATTCAGGAAAAACAACCCCAATTTTCCCAAGCCCCATCAGGTGGGAGCACTCGGCAGGAAAGCTCCGGGTTTTTTTTTTTACTTACCGCCACAGATTTTTAGTTACTTTCCAAATAGTGGAGGGGGGGAAAAGATTCCCCCCAAATTGCAGAGCAAATCCCTGGAAGCCCCGGCGAGGCGCCGCCCCTCCTGCTCGCAGTGATTAGATTTGTCTTTGGATAGGTTGGAATTGTGTAATAAACTCGGATGACGTTGTCAGTCTTTTATACAGCGCTCCTGTTGCCTTCCTATGGTGGGATTTGGGATAATGAGGGAATGGGAGGGATTTGGGGAGGTCTCTGCACCCGTTGTTCCACACCCTCTTCCTCCTCCAATGGGCTCCTGTGCTTCCCAAACCGGCTCTGAGGTGCTGGTAGCACCTGAGCGTTCCCAGGGGGACCCACATTCCTGGGCACCAGGTAAAAATAAATATTTATTGGAAAATAGTGAATTATTCTGGAAGGTCGTAGGAAAAAAAAAGGATTCTTCATACCTTGAGCTGGCTCAAGCTCTGAGGAGTCCAAGTAGAGTGGAGAGTGGGAAAGGTGGGAGGGATATGTCCAAGGGGGAAGTGAGTGAAGTGGGAAGTGGGAAAAGGGATGAATCCTTGTAGCAGCGTGTCCATGGTGAAGTGGGAAGCAAAAAAACCAGGAGGAATGTGTCCACACAGAAGCAACAAAGGTGGGATGGATGTGTCCAGGCGGCAGCAGGTGAAATGGGCAGTGGGAAAGGTGGAATCCTCCCCCTTCCTCGGGCTGGGAAATGGAGCTGGCACGGGTGATGCTTCCCTGAGTCCCTGTGCCGTGTCCTCAGTAGGGATCCGCACTGTGGAAAAGGACAGAGACAGGGATGTGTGGGTGCCAAACCAACCTGTCAGCTCCTGTGCCAGGTCCCCCAGTTCCTGGGATGCAGCACCTGGAGAAGGAGAGCAGAGCCAGGAAGCCCAGGAACAGCTCCAGGCCGTAGAAGAGGAGGAGGATTGCGCTCAGGAACGCTTCCAGGCGTAGGGAATATGTCTGGATCAGCAGGTAGTACACGGCCAGCACAGCTGCTGGCACTGTAAGTGCCAGGCTGAGGGACAGCGGCACCTTCCGCTGGCACAGGTTCCCCTTGGAGCCTGTAGAACACAGAGTTGGGATCAGATCACGGAAATCACGGAGGGTTTTGGGTGGGGAGGAAAATTAAATGTCCTGTTCCCGTGGGCAGGGACACCTTCCACTAGCCCGGGTTGCTCCATGCCCCGTCCAACCTGAATATGCCAGGACTCTGCACTCCCTGTGGAGTCTCTGGAATTTGGGGGAACTCACCGAAGAAGATGCGTGTGGCCTCAATGCCGAGGTAGAGGAGGAGCAGCACCACGTCCAGCACCAAGTTGGAGACGGGATAGGGCAGAAGCAGCCCTGCATGAAAAGCACCGCCCTCAGCACATTCCTGTCCATCCCGGCGGAATCGAGAAGCGTTCTGGAGCGAAGGACTCACCTTTGTACACGAACACGAACGCTTCCAGGAGAAAATATGTGGCGCAGTACCAGCCGTTGAGGAAGAGCAGGACCTGCAGCGGAGCCGAGGAGCGATGGCGGCCTGAGGGAACACGGGGCGGCCATGAGGGGGGGCACGGGGCAGGGATGGGAGCGCAGCCCCCGGAGCCTTGCAGTGCTTTGGCCGCCCCCTAGCCCCGTTCTCAGCGCAGCTCCCAGCCCAGGCTCCTCCCGGTACCCCGCGTACCCTCGGCTATCCCCCGTTTCCCCCCAGGTCCCGCTCCCACCCCTGGGCGCCATCTTCCATCTCCATGGGAACCGCCGCCGCCGCGCTCGCCCGCAAGGGGGCGCTAAGGGCGAGGGCGCGGACCGTGAGGGCGGAGCCGCTCTCTCCCCCCCCCCTCCCCACTCCATGGTTTGGCGGCGCGCGCGCGCCGCCGCTCTACCCGCACCTCTCTACGGTTGGAGGACCGATCGCGGAGCCGCGGGTTCGAGACCCCGTCCCTCCAAACCACGCCCCCTCGTATCCATCGGAAGAACAATCCCACACTGGAACACGGGAAGGAATATCCCCGTTTTGCGGCTGCAAGCGCAGCGCTGAGCTGGGTTGCAATGTAAGGCCGTTGGGAGTGCAGCCGTGACACCGGGTGGGCACAAACACCCGGCAGCCTCTGGAAAACACATCTGATTTATTCTTTTAGGATTTCCAAAAACATTCCAGTCCCAACCAAGGCTGTGGCCCTGAAACGCAGAGATGCCCCACAAGCCTCCCGCTGACTCCCAAAATCCCAAGGGCTGGTCGCCAGAGAAAGGATGAGCCGGAACCGACCCCAACAGAGCCTGTGGATTGCAAGAAGACTCCAGGGGATTCCAGGGATCCATCAGCCACGGAAGTGGGCAAATTCCTTGCGGAGCCAGAGTGAATCCTGGTAGAAGAGGGGGTCTCCCAGGTGCACAGCTGTCCGCTTATAGAAGTAGCAGTACAGCACTGCCGCTGCAGGGAAGTTCGGGATGAGAGAGGGCTCCCTGCACCCCCAAAGGATGCAGGATCCTACCCCAATCCTGGGAGTTCTTACCAAGCCTCTGGAAAACGAACAGGGTCTGGAGGCCTTCAGTCCAGATGAAGCGGTTGGAGTCACGCCAGCGCAGGTTCTGGGGGGGTTAGAAAACTGGGAGTAACCCCCTGAGCAATTTTGTTGAGCCCTCCCAGACCCCTCACCCCATTCCAAAGGTTCTGAGCCAGATGGAGGGACATCAAGCCAGGAGTAACACCTGGAGAAGTTTGGGCAGCCCCCCCACCCCAAAGGTTAAGCAGCTCAGGAGATTTAGGCATTGAGCCCAGGCCTATTCCGGCTTCAGACTGCAAATCCCTGCAAATCCCCTTCCCGGACAGTGTGGGCAGCACTGCAGCAGCTGCTGTGGCTCCTGACCCCACAAAACATTCCCTGTGCTCCGGGGCAAGCAGAATGGAGGGAACTTCAGCAGGTGTCCAAGGCATGGGAACTGCTCCATTGGGAAGGAGCTAGGAAGGAGTTTATTCAGGAAAGAAAAGTGGTAGGTGCTGCCAGGACATTTCCAGGAGCCTGGACAGCCCTCGGAGCTGTCAGAAGGAAGGTATAGGAATTAATCCCAGAAAAACCAGGAGCTGCTAGCACAGGCTTTCCATGGGGAAAGAAATTTTCTGATGGGTCACAGCCCCTAGGGAATGAGCTGGGATGCGGCTGGGATTGGGCAGGACCCTTCCAGCCTCATGCCAATCATAGGGTCATGGAATGGGACATCTTCCATGGGACACCTTCCAGGGGGAGATCATGAGAAAGGACTGTGGGAAGCTGGGGATCATGGAAAAATCCCTTGGGAGAATCCAGCAGCTGTGCCCACACCATCCTACCATAATCCAGACATGGAAAGAGATGCTGAGCGCCAGGTAGGCTGCGGAGAGCAGAATGGTTCCCTTGAATTTGTGGAAGAGGAGGTTGACCAACCCCGCCTGGAAAACGTAGGTGTTGAAGAACATGAGGAAGACGATGATGACATTGAAGACGATGGCGATGTCCTGGATGCTGCAGGGAAAACAGACGGATTGTAGGATCCTGGATCTCACGGATCTGCTGCCCCACCTTTCCCATACTCACATGAAGAGGACGAGCTGCACAGCCGGAGCCGTGCGGAGCAGCTCCGAGAAGGAATTCACAAAGAGGTCGTAGGAAAGCAGCAGGAACTGCAGGAACAGCACCAGGCTGTAGTTGCTGGGCTGGAGCATCCTCCTTCCGGGGGCTTGGAGCCCTCAGCCCCAGCATTCCCAACGGATCATGGTGCTGGGGGGGCTCAGTGGGGCCACTCCTGACATCCCAGAACTGGAGGGAGAGCACAGGGGTTGGGATGGACCCCAGAAACCAGGAAAACTCAATAAGCTGTGTCCTCTCTCTCCTCCCCAGATTGGTGTCTTCCTTCCCCCTGAAATCCACCCCGATCCCTAAGTGAGAAAATCCAGGGATGAGGGAGACATGCAGTCCCAAGAAGCAGTGTCCAAGCAGGTTATTCCTCACTGTTCTTGGTTCCATGGGCAGTTCTGAGCAGGTTTGGGCATGTCCCACTCTGGGCACAGGGAGAGGAGTGAGGAGACGGACGGGAATTTTTGGGCACGGGAGCAGGTACAGTCCTCGTGGGACACATATCCCACGAGAACAGCCCCCTCCGGGATCATCCTGGTTGGAGAGGGACGGAGGGGACAGGGATCCCCCATGTCCTGGCAGGAAAAGCAGGAAAAGGGCTGTGCTGGGGGCTGAATTCCCTGAGGGGAAGACATGGTGATAGACGAAGGAAAAGAGGCTGGAAAGTGGCTGGAAATGGGGGGAAAGAAAGGCTGGACGTGGGAGCGAGAAACAGATGGACATGAAGAGGGAAAAGCCTGGAAATGGGGAGCGGAGGGGAAGAGTTGGATATGGGGATTAAGGGATCAGTCTCTGCTCCTCCAGACTCCGCGTCACTCCGCCCTTTCTCACAGCCACCACTGCGGAGCCCCCGGGCCCCCTCTCGCCGCCCTCTCCCCCTGTCCCTGCCCCCTCCCGGCTCCCGGGGTCGCCCCTCCCGATAAGCCCAAACCCCCTGGATGCCGGCGGTCCCGGTCCCGTGGTCCCGGTGGGTCCCCGCCGTGCCCACGCCCCAGGCGCTCACCCGCCACCGCCATCTTGGTCCCCATGGAAACGGCCGCCGGAGCCGGAAGTGAAGGCGGAAGTGAAGGCTGGAGGACCCGCGGGGGCTGCTCTGGCCTCCGCTCTCCTCGGTGGCGGCATATTAGGGTGGGCAGGAAAACCATAGAGATGAGCAGGCAGAGCGGCGCTCACCAAGATGGCGGCGCCCAGTGACGAGGAGGGGGCGGTGGGGCCCAGGTACAGCCCCTGGCCTGGGAGCGCCATGGGGCGGCTCCGGGGTTGGGAGGGGCCGAATTTGGGTGGTGTCAGAGCCGGACGTTGTGTTCCAGGTCCAGCGGAGCTTCCGGTTTAGGGGGGGCTGTGAGGACGCGTGTTCTCAGATTTCGGAGAGCCATGGCACCCATTATGCGAGATTTGGGAGGTCATGAGTCTCTGTGTCCCAGATTTTGGGGAACCATAGGGCCGCGTGTCTCCACCCTTTTCCTGTCTCTGTGTCCCGTGAGGCAGCTGATTTGAGGGTGTCGGGACATCCCCAGTCCCCGGAGGGGACAGAAATACCCATTTCTGGGGGCAGACGCAAATCACATGCAAATGAGAGCGGTCGGGTTCTTGCCGGGGGACCATGACAAGTGACACTGAGAGCCCCTCACTGCCATTCCCTGGGGTGCCAGGGCCAGGAATTCAGCTCTGCATGTCCTCCCGTTCCATTTCTGGCCTCCTTCCCAGTCCAGCACACAGCTGGACTCTGGTCATCCCCTCAGGGTTCCCAGTTCCCCTTTGCGTGCTTCCTCGTGGAGATGTCAGAGAACCCCAAAAGACACCTCAATCATCCCCAGGTGCCACCATTCTGGATCCATCCCTGCCGCCATTCCCAGGCCGGGAAGCAGCAGGACCACCATCCCTGGCTGGGAAGCAGCTCCATCACTGTCACCTTTCCCAGGCTGGGAAACAACTGCCCCCTCCACACCCTGTTGGTGCTCCCAGTTCCCCTTTCCGTGGCTCCTCCCCGGGACCGCATCCGGAGCCTGAACTGGCTCCTCGCTCACCCACAGGTGCCATCACCGTTCCACAGCCATGCTGGACGTGCCCTTCCTGCCTTTCTGTGCCTTCCTGGGAACGCTGGGATTGCTCTGCGTGGCCATGGTGGGCACCTGGTGCCAGCACTGGCGGGGGGGCTTTTCCCTGGATGGCAGTTCCCGGACATTCAACTGGCACCCGGTGCTGATGGTGACGGGATTGGTGGTGCTCTATGGCGCAGGTGAGCACAGGGAGCGTGGGGATCCCGGCACGGCTCCTTCCTGACATTTTTCCCTCTCACAGCTGCCCTGGTTTACCGCATTCCCAACACCTGGAGCGGCCCCAAGCTTCCCTGGAAGGTGCTGCACGGCAGCTTGGCTTTGGGAGCGTTCGTCCTGACCGTGCTGGGGCTGGCCGCCGTGTTCTGCTTCCATAATTCCCAAGGGACGCCCAACATGTACTCACTGCACAGCTGGATGGGGCTGGGAACTGTCCTGCTCTTCTCCTGCCAGGTGGGAACCTCTCCTGGATGCCCCAATCCCTCCAGCATCCCGAGTTTTCCTCCCTCACCTTCTCTTCCCACAGTGGGCGGCGGGTTTTGGAGCATTCCTGCTTCCCTGGGCTCCCACCTGGCTCCGTGCACTCTACAAGCCCATCCATGTTTTCTTCGGCTCCACCATCCTCATGTTGTCTGTGGCTTCCTGCATGTCAGGGATCAACGAGAAGCTTTTCTTCAGCCTGTGAGAGTTGGGGAGGGGAGGGACAGGGGGGTTTGGGAAGATCCCTCACAGGGAGAGGGAGGGCTCAGGATGTGGATTTGGGAGTGACCAGCACAGAGCAAAGGGAACTGAGCACTTCCTCAGGTGTGTGGCTCCCTGCATGCTTCCCTGCAAGATTTGGGAGAGTTTTGGGAACATCCAGAACATTCCCAGCCTCTCTTCCCTGCTCCAGGAAGAACGGGACCATGGAGTACAAGCTCCTGCCGGCTGAGGCCGTGTTTGCCAACACCTTGGGGCTCCTCATCCTCATTTTTGGAGTGCTGGTGGTGGCTGCCCTGGCCAGGCCCAGCTGGAAGCGCCCGGATTCCGACTCCCCGGACTCCCGCCAGGTATGGGATGCGCTGGGTGGATTTGGGAAGCTGAACTGGGAAGCTGCCCCCCAGCACAGTCCCAAGGGTGGGGAAGGACTGAGGGATCCTGGCTCATCCCTGTCTCCCACAGCCCCTGCTCTCTGCCGAGCGCTGATCCCAGGGATCTCCCAGCACTCCTAAGCTGCATCCTTGTGCCTCCATGTGCCAGCTCCTGCCTGGATCCTAGGCCATGCCAAACCCCAGCGCTTCCCAGTGCCATCCCTCAATGCCACAGCTGGAGCTGCTGGAGCCTCGCTGGGACAAAGAGGAGCATCTGCATCACTCCCACTCCAGAGGATCCGGCTCAGGGTGGAGCCACTCAGGGACCTCATGGACATGGAATAAAACACTGACTTCTGCAGGGCTCCAGCACTCAAATCCCTGGGGACAAGGGAGGGCCTTGGAGCTGGGGTGGGAGAGGTGGGAGCTTGGGAATAGGTCTTGGCCTAGGCTGTCTCTAAGCTGTCTCTTCCAAGGGCTTGTCCTTGCTGGCTCCCTGGAGACACGGGACAGCTCCCCGTGGTCACCCCACGGGATTTGGGATCATGCCCTGCCCCGTCCCTGCTTCTCCTTTGCGCCTTTCCCAGAATCACCACCCAGACCCCGTGCCCAGAGCCATGTGAGCTCTGTGGTTTCTCCTCCACACCCCATGTTTCCTTCCTCCCCCAGCCACAGGATCCCTGTTCCCATCTCCCTTCCCAGCCTGGAGCAATGGGGGGCACCCCCACACCCCCAAATTCCACCATCCCACCCCTCCAAGCTAGCATGAGGGACATAGAAGGTTACTGCAGGCCACATCCTAAGGTTTATTGGGAAACACATCCTTGAAGAAACACAGGGGTTTATTGGGATACACCTCTCTGTCACAAGGGGGGAACACAGGGGTTTATTGGGATACACATCTCTATCACTACGAGCGGACACAGATCTTTGGGGATACACATCCCTGTCATTACTGGTCCCGCAGCCCCTGCAGCACTGCTCCCAGCACTGCTGCCACTGCCACAGCCCCGGGATCAGGTTGCTCCAGCCGGGATGAGCGGATGTAGCTGGCTCTGCCTGCCCCAGCCTCCATGTGCCTGGTGGCCTCTGCTGCCGCCTCTGCGCTCTGCCAGGGAAAAGAGGGTGTTTTCCAGGATAACAGCAGGAACTCCCATCCAATTTTCCCACCATCCCAGCTCCCAGCTCTCCATACCTGGACAGCTGCCGCCAGCACTTGGAGCGGGTCAGCACCAGGACTGCGCAGGGCATGCAGAGCCTGGGTGGCTGCAAACAGCGAATCCAGCTGGGAAAAGTGGGAATTAGTCTGGGAGCCAGGGCTGAGGCCAGGTGGGAACTTCCTGGCATCATCCTGGAAGCCTTCCTGGCTCCTGGGCTCTCCCAGCACTCACCATTGTCCGGTCTCCTGGCGCAGCTCCTCCGTACCTGTGCGGGATGCAGTGAAATTCAGGGGGGATTTGGATTCCCAGGGGCAACTGGGATTCCACAGCCCCCGACACTGACCTCTGCATGGCCTCAATCCCAGCGTCCATGGCATCAGCCCACGCTGGGGAACCGCTGCGGCCGCGCAGGCTTTGGGCAGCCGCTGTCAGGAAGAGCCCGTAGAGCTGTGGGAATATCGTCAGTCCCATCCTGGAAACACGGCCAGGTGTGTTCCCCCATTCCCATTTCCATTCCCATTCCCACTCACCACTCCAGAGGAGCCTCCCATCTGCTCCAGCAGCACATCAGCCAGGGCGGAGAGCAGCTGGGCTGGGGCAGCCGGAGGCGGCCGGGAACGCATCCATGCCTGGATGGCTGTGGGAATGGAAGGGACCATGGGATGGGGGTGGCTCTGGAGTCCCCTGTCCCTCCTGGGGACAAGCAGGGACAGCCCTCAATTCCATAGGGAAGCTGCCACTGGATGCAGAGACATTCCAGGATGAAATTACAAGAAGGGGCACCCCAGGTTTCCTTAATCCCAAGAAGGGAACTCCCCGCTCATTGGAGGTGCCATTGGGGTAGCATTCCCTACAATTCCCTGGATAATGGCCCCCCACACCCACCTTGAGCTGCCCGGGCATGTGTGTGGCCGCAGTCCCCATCACCTGCTCCCCGATCCAGCTCGTTGAGCTTATCCTGCATATCCAGCAAGGTGCTGCACACCCTCTGCAGGACCCGCTGCACCCGTGCCGTGCCGGGCCCTGCGGAGAGGGGATGCATCCTTGCACATTCCTGAGGGAAACTGAGGCACGGGGGGATGTGACAAGGGACGGGAGCTCTGTACCAATTCCAGTCTCATCCTGCAGCTTCCTGGGTGCCTCTGTCGGTGCTGGCACCTCCTCCCTCCGGGTGGTCGCCGGTCCCGCCACAATGTTGGGCCACGCCATGGCTGTGGTCTTGGCGTCTGGAAGAGCCAGAGGTGTGTGGTGGCTCAGGATCCCATTGGATCCTCAACGGCACATGCAGCAGCCAGGAATCCCACCCCCAAACACCCTATTGACGTTGTGTCCTGTCACCCGGCACATGGAAACCCCTGTGCCCCAATCCCAGGCCACATTCCCACTGGGAACTCACCGATCAGCCTCACCAGCTCCTCATCCGCCAGCATGAGGGTGAGGGAGACTCCGGCCATTTCCAACGCTGTCATGAAGGATCCCACCAAGGCCCGGGCAATGCGGATCCCTCGGTTCTCTGCAGGATCCAGGATGGAGAAGGGGGCATTCCAGAGTGGCCAGAGCCAGGGAATGGGATCCCAAGCTCCCCTCTGCACTCACCCAGGCAACGCACAGCAGCTCCAGCCACAATTCCCAGCTCCAGGCAGGACAGTCCACCCAGGTTATTCACCACGAGCACCACAGAGGATCCTGCAGGATGGGGGGCAGGATGAGACTGGGATCCAGGGGATTTGGAGGAGTACAGAGGGTCCTGTGGGGCTCACCAGGGGTCAGGGACAGGTGGGAAGCATTGGACGGATCCGTCATGTGCTTCAGCATTGTCTCCACGGCTTTATCCGCCGGCAGCACCTGGAGGAGTCACAAAGCAGGGGAAGAGCAGAGTGAGGAGATCTGGGAATAGGGGGATCTGAGAATGGGAAGGAAGCAGCAGAATTCCCCTCTCACCTTCATCCTGCGCACTCCAGCCTCGCCATGGATCCCTACGGAGATGGGGCTGTGTCACATCCCAGCCCTGGTGACGCCTCCCCAGGGGCACAGGGATATTTGGACCCTCCAGGGACCCGAGGGGGACACCAAGGGCTCGCTCCTCACCCAGCCCCAGCTCCATCTCATCTTCAGCCAGCTGAAATGAGGGCTTGGATCCTGGGATGCTGCAGGGAGACAGGCTGAGACCCAGGGTACCTGTGCAGGTGGGAATGTTCTGTTAGAACTGGGGGGATTTTTGGGATTCAGGGGCTGGGGTACACAGGACAGCATTCCCATGGGATAACACAACACACCCATGACTTTAGCAGCCGCTATCACTTTCTTCTCAATCTCATCCAAGCTCGCTCCTGCCTCGGCCAGAGCTCCCGCTACCTGTCCCGGGAAGAGCGGGTGAGCAACCCCCTAAAATTCCCCAAATCCCCATAAAGGATGCCAGCAGAACCTTGTGGATGAGGACAGTGCCACAGATCCCACGGCGCCCGGCTTTCCCTGGCGTGGCGAAGGCGCAGTCGTCGCCCACCACCACCATCCGCACGTCGGCCCCCTCGGCCCGCGCCCGCTCCAGGGCCATTCCAAAATTCAGCCGGTCCCCAGTGTAGTTCTTCACAATCAGGAGGATCCCAGCTGCAGGATGGATGGAGAGACAACGGGAGTGACGCACCACTGGAGTGAGGAACCCCAAAATTCCACCCTGATGTGTTCCTAACCTGCTCCAGCCTGTGCCACGGCCCGGATGGCCGCCAGGACGCTGCCCACGGATGGGGATGCAAACACGGCTCCAGCCACCACTCCGGTCAGCATTCCCTTCCCGACATAGCCTGCAGAGAGGGAAAAGGGCTCGGCACTGTGTCCGTGGGTGGGGGGTACAGGTGGGACAGAGGGGTCTCACCTGCGTGGGCAGGCTCATGGCCAGAGCCCCCCCCAGAGAGCAGGGCCACACGGCCACGGATGGCCGGCAGGTCATCCCGAAGGACCACCCGGTGTCCCTGGAGCAGCCGGAGCCCAGGATTGCAAGCCACCAGCCCAGCCAAAGCATCATCGGCACAGCCGGACACCGTCGTCACCAGTTTTTTGGGGACCTGGGGGGAAAATGGGGAGCGGTGGGATGGAAAAAGGACGAATGGCAACCCCACAGGAGTGACAGCCCCCCAGCTCCAGGCTCACCTCCATCGGAGCAGAGCGCAGCAGATCAGAAGATGGAATCTGCGTGGAAAGAGGGCAAGGTCCAGTCTGAAAAGGACAGCGGTCTGGACAGGGGAGGTTGGGAAGGGGGCGGGGTGGGATGGTGTGTCTGGTGTGATGCTGATGCTATGGGGAGTGTCTGGTGAGAATGGGGCTGGCGTTGGAGCTGTCCCCAAACAGGGACACTTTCCCAGGCAGGGAGTAACTTTTGGGATAAGAAGCCAGGATGTGACCACTCCCCCCCATCCAGGCTGCCCTTTCAGGATGAGCCGCCAGGATGGGATAACCTCTAAAAAGGGACCCCTTTTTGGGATGAGAGAAAGGACGGCTCTTCTCGGTCAAAGAGGGACTCCCTTTTGAGGTGGGAAATCAGGATGGGACCACTCCCAAACAGAGACCCTTTTCTTTTTTTGTGATGGGGGGACACCCATGTTCAGGGATCTCCTCTCAGCGCAGGCCCTGCATGGAGCCACATTCCCCCCTCACAGCGGGGACCCCCACCCCAGCTTTCGGGGAGCACAGAGCTGCAGGGAGCAGGGAGGGGGCTGCACCCACCCCATGTGGGGCCCTCCCTTCGGGATACGGCGTGGGATCAGGGTGGGATCAGCGAGGGTCCCGCGGGTTTTGGGGGAGACCCCCCGCGCATCCCCCTCCACACCTGCGCTCTCCGGGGTCCTCCAGGCGCTCCTCTCGTCTGCTCTTCACGGTCCTCCCAGCGGGCTAGAGCGTCTCCTCTCGTCTGCTCTTCACGGTCCTCCTAGCGGGCTAGAGCGGCCCCACTCGTCTGCTCCTGCCGCGTCTTCTCAGCGGGCTAGAGCGGCCCAGTGCACCCACTTCCCGGAAGTGGTGGCGACGGCGGCGGAGAGGCCGCGCTCTCCGTTCCCCCCCGGTTTCCCCCGCGCCCCCCCCGGGACTTCCCGGTTCCCCCGAACATGTCCTACAACTACGTGGTGACGGCGCAGAAGCCGACGGCTGTCAATGGCTGCGTCACCGGTACCTCGGGGCGGGGGATGACGGGGGAGGCGTGGGAGGGTGGTTATGGGGTACCGGGGGTACGGGAAACACGGGGGGATGGAGGTCCCGGGGATCTCTAGGGGTCCCGGGGGGGATTGGGGCACCAGGAAGGGATTGGGAGTATGGGGAGGGTTTTGGGGTAGGGCGCGGTTTGGGGTTCACGAGTGAGTTTTGGAGTACGAGAAGGTTTAGGGCTACCGGGGATTTTACCGGAGGGTTTTGGGATACCGGAGGGTTTTAGGACGCTGGAAATTTTGGGGTTGAGGAAGGATCAAAGTGCTCCTGGAATCCGTAAGAGGAATGAGAGAGAATGGGATCTGGAGAAGCTATGGGAGCTCCAAGAGCCCCATAGTTCTTGGATCTCTTGATCCAAGTTCTGGGCTTGGTGTGAAGAGACCCCAGGAAAGACAGCAGGAAGAGCATTTCTGCGGAAAAACACGGAGTGTAGGCTGAGAGAAAGCAGTTGCTGAGAGCATTTAGCGCTGTGGAAGGAACGTGTTGGGATTTTCAGATGCACCAGGGAGGCTGTGGAAGTGCAGCCTGGCTCCCCGAGGTGCCAGCTGATCCCTCCTCTGGGATTCCTTCCCTCTTTTCCCAGGACACTTCACCTCTGCGGAGGACCTGAACCTGCTGATTGCCAAGAACACCCGGCTGGAGATTTATGTCGTGACAGCCGAGGGGCTCCGGCCCGTCAAGGAAGTGGGAATGTACGGAAAAACCGCTGTCATGGAGCTCTTCCGCCCCAAGGTGGGTGCTGGCAGAGCAGGGATGGAGCTGTGCCCACCTGGGTGGGGTGGGATGGGATGGGAATGCCCACCCCTGGAATTTGCATTGTCCGGATTTTTCGGGCAGGGAGAGAGCAAGGATTTGCTGTTCATCCTGACGGCCAAGTACAATGCCTGCATCCTGGAATACAAGCAGAATGGGGATAGCATCGACATCATCACCCGTGCCCATGGAAACGTGCAGGTGAGGGGCAATGCAGCACCTGGAATGGGAATTCCCTTCACTAGGGACGGTTCTGCCTTCCTGGTGCAGCATGGTGTTGGATTTCTGTTGTTCTCTTGGTGGTTCCTTGCTGGTTGCTGGATCTGGGATGGATTGCCTGCGGTCACAGGATGTTCCCAGAGTTAGTCTTGATCTCTGGGAGGATTTGTGGAATTCTGGGATGGTTTGGGTTGGAAAAGAGACCTTAAAGCTCATCCAGTTCCCTTCTGTGGGCAGGGACACCTTGTGCTATNTAGCGGGCTAGAGCGGCCCCACTCGTCTGCTCCTGCCGCGTCTTCTCAGCGGGCTAGAGCGGCCCAGTGCACCCACTTCCCGGAAGTGGTGGCGACGGCGGCGGAGAGGCCGCGCTCTCCGTTCCCCCCCGGTTTCCCCCGCGCCCCCCCCGGGACTTCCCGGTTCCCCCGAACATGTCCTACAACTACGTGGTGACGGCGCAGAAGCCGACGGCTGTCAATGGCTGCGTCACCGGTACCTCGGGGCGGGGGATGACGGGGGAGGCGTGGGAGGGTGGTTATGGGGTACCGGGGGTACGGGAAACACGGGGGNCAGGGAGGCTGTGGAAGTGCAGCCTGGCTCCCCGAGGTGCCAGCTGATCCCTCCTTTGGGATTCCTTCCCTTTTTTCCCAGGACACTTCACCTCTGCGGAGGACCTGAACCTGCTGATTGCCAAGAACACCCGGCTGGAGATTTATGTCGTGACAGCCGAGGGGCTCCGGCCCGTCAAGGAAGTGGGAATGTACGGAAAAACCGCTGTCATGGAGCTCTTCCGCCCCAAGGTGGGTGCTGGCAGAGCAGGGATGGAGCTGTGCCCACCTGGGTGGGGTGGGATGGGATGGGAATGCCCACCCCTGGAATTTGCATTGTCCGGGTTTTTCGGGCAGGGAGAGAGCAAGGATTTGCTGTTCATCCTGACGGCCAAGTACAATGCCTGCATCCTGGAATACAAGCAGAATGGGGATAGCATCGACATCATCACCCGTGCCCATGGAAACGTGCAGGTGAGGGGCAATGCAGCACCTGGAATGGGAATTCCCTTCACTAGGGACGGTTCTGCCTTCCTGGTGCAGCATGGTGTTGGATTTCTGTTGTTCTCTTGGTGGTTCCTTGCTGGTTGCTGGATCTGGGATGGATTGCCTGCGGTCACAGGATGTTCCCAGAGTTAGTCTTGATCTCTGGGAGGATTTGTGGAATTCTGGGATGGTTTGGGTTGGAAAAGAGACCTTAAAGCTCATCCAGTTCCCTTCTGTGGGCAGGGACACCTTGTGCTATCCCAGGTTGCTCCAAGCCCCATCCAGCCTGACCTGGAACACTTCCAGGGATGAGGCAGCCACAATTTCTCTGGGAAATCCATCCCGGGGCCTCATGAGTCTCACAGAAAAGGATTTCTTCTCAATATCCCGTCTAAACAGCACATGGAATCCTGGAATGGTCTGGGGTGGACGGGATTTATAGATCATCTCATTCCACTCCTTGCCATGGATACCTTCCACTAGACCAGGATGTTCCAAGCCATGTCACTAGAGATTCAACTATATGCTTGGGCAACCTTGTGGAATAACAAATTAAATTTAAGGAAAATTAAAGCCTAAACTACTTGTGAGGTCAAATTCTCCCTGGGGAATGAGTCCTGTGGAAATCTGTGGTGAGGCTGTGTGGTGTGGGAGCTCTCCCAGGTGTGGCAGTGGGAAAGGCATCTCCTCCTTAAGCTTGGTGGCTTCCCGGCTGGAATTCTCGAGCCTGTTGGGAAGTGTGCAAGGAGCCATTCCTCACCTAAAGGCTGCCAACTCCTGTCCCTGTTTTTCAGGGATATTGTCCTGGCACTAATTACCTTTTTCTTTGCCATCTCTCTGGAATCCTCAGGATCGCATCGGCCGTCCCTCGGAGACGGGGATCATTGGGATCATCGATCCCGAGTGCCGGATGATCGGGCTGCGGCTCTATGACGGCCTCTTCAAGGTCATCCCCCTGGATCGGGAGAACAAGGAATTAAAGGCCTTCAACATCCGCCTGGAAGAGCTCCAGGTCATCGACGTGAAATTCCTTTACGGCTGCCAAGCTCCCACCATCTGCTTCGTCTACCAGGTGCTTGCTTATCCATGGATAACCCAGGTGGAGCCAAGGGCTCCCAAGATTTTCCAAAGGGTTTTTTGGAAGGCAGAATGAGGGATGATTCCAGCTTCTCCAGGTCCATGTTCCTCCATGCTGCCTTTTTCCAACTCTAGGAGGGAGGAAGCAAAGCTTTCCCACAGGATTCCTGGGCAGCTCTGCCTTGGATGGGAATTATCCTTGTTAAACCCCCAGAAGGAGCTTAGGGATCTTTCCAGCAAGATCCACAACCATTTTTTTCCCATAGTGAGAGCCTTTCCTGAAAAAACAAGGCAATGGCCTGCTTGGTATTTTTGGGAGGCGATTCCAGGTGTGCAAAGAGGATTCATAACCTTTCCCATCACCTGGCTCCTTATGGAGAGAGCATTTCAGGCCTGCTCTGGCTGCCTGTTTTGATCCAAATAGCCTTTGCTGTGCTGACTGAGCAAGGGATTAGCTTTCCTTTGTTAAATTCCAGGCTATCCTGAGCTTAGCAGTGATCCCATGCCAGCAGTGGCTCCACTATTCCCTGTTTGGGCACTGCTGGATGCCCCCAAACTGCCTGGAGGGAAGGAACCACTTTATTACCACATACCTGGAGTTTAGAGGAACAGTTGGAAAAGTGCTTTTCCATCTTCAGTGATTCCATGATCCATGTCAAAACAACTTGAATTCTTGGAGTAGGAGCAGGATGTCAGTTCTGACTCATAAAGCTTTAGATTGTTTTGATCCCTGCCTATGGAGAGCAGCATGTTTCCAAGCTGTTTCCTTAATTCTTTCTGTATTTATTACCCATTATGCCAGGACTTGGTCTGAAAAGGACAGCAAGGGCTGGGATAATTTTTGGGAAGTTCTGAAACCACAGGGAAACATGATAAAAACCCCTGAATTCCTGAACATTTGCAAGAGCTGGAGAAGGTGGTGAGAATCCATTATGCCACTTGTTCCCAGGTTGTCAGAGGAACACAAATTCCAGAATATCAGTTGTAAAACAATGGAAGAATACTTTCCAGTCTTCTGGCACAGGGATTTTCTCAGGGGATATTTATATATGGAAAAATTTGGGAGGATGTCGGTGTGTGGGTGTGAGGGAGGATGAGGAGGTGGGAAACCTCAGCAGCTCCCTGGAATGGTGTTTTTGTAGGAGATGAGGTGGAATCTCCTCCTTTCTGGAATCTCATCCACTTTTGCATCTCTTCCAGGACCCCCAGGGCCGCCATGTGAAGACATACGAGGTGTCCCTGCGGGAGAAGGAATTCAACAAAGGCCCTTGGAAGCAGGAAAATGTGGAGGCCGAAGCCTCCATGGTCATCGCAGGTTGGGCCTTGTTTGTAAAAGATCTTCCCATGTTTTTCCAGACTGGATGGCTCCTTTTTTAGGCAGGTTATCTCATGTTTGTTGTGTGTCCTGCAGTGCCAGAGCCCTTCGGAGGCGCCATTATCATCGGGCAGGAATCCATCACCTACCACAACGGGGATAAATATCTGGCTATTGCTCCTCCCATCATCAAGGTGAGGGGGATCCAGGAGTGCATCCCAAAAAAATCCCTCCTTTCCCAGGCCTCCCAGCCAGGAATTCAAACCCCTGTTGTCCCAGATGTGGTCTAACAGTGCCTCTTACTTGGACTTCCAGAGGTTTGGCTTCCCGGTTGCTGTTTTTGGGGACTGAGGGACATCCATGATCCTTGTGTGCCTCCCCTTTCTGTAGAGTTCTTGGAATTTTGTTTGGGCGCCAGGGAATGGGATTAATTAGGAATTAGTGCATGATCTGGGCACAGTTCCAGGGCAGAGCCTGGTTTCATTTCAGGCAGTGGAAAACATGGATGAGCCCCTTGGAGACTTGTTCAGGGAGAAAAGGCTTAAAGATGTCGGGATAGCGATTGGGATTGTGGGTTTTGTGGGAATAAGAGGCCACTTCCCACATTTAATCAGAGGAGGAAGCACCAATAGCATGGCTGAGGTGCTGCTCCGAGCTGAAAGAGGGCTGGAATTGCCATCCAAAGGTCCTTTTAAGATGGAAATAAGGACAGGCTAGAAACCTTGGGGGAAGAAACAGGAATATTGGTGCCTGAAGGTCTCAGTCCATTGCTGGAGCTCTGGAATAGGTGGGATACTGGAGCTGGGAGCACATCACCTGCACAGACCTTTTGGGGACCAGTTTGGGGCTGTTCCAGTGGAATCTTAGAATTCCCTGCTTTCCCTGCAGCAAAGCACCATCGTGTGCCACAACCGCGTGGATCCCAATGGATCACGGTATTTGCTGGGAGACATGGAAGGGAGGCTCTTCATGCTGCTCCTGGAGAAGGAGGAGCAGATGGACGGCACTGTCACCTTGAAGGATCTGCGTGTGGAGCTGTTGGGAGAGGTAGGAATCACCTGGGCCATCCCTGGCACTTGCCTGGGATTCTCCCAAGTCTGGATAAGGCTCCATTTAGGAATGAGTGCGAATTTTGGGAGCCGGAGGTGTTGATGCTTCCCATTTGTCACAGCCCTGAACAGTTGGGAAAATTCCCTGTGAGCACTTAAACTTACACCTTCTTCCCTTTATTTTTTCCTGGTATTTGCACTGGAAGGAGCTTGGACTCTGTGGGATTTATGAAGGGATTAAATCCTCTTCCCACACCCAGGGTTTTTCTGTTGGATAACAGCTTAGTGGTGGAAGGTGTGTGTGTGTGTGCCAGGACTTTTCCATGCCACTGGCGGGTCACCTGCTTCTTCCCATTTCCCAGACATCCATTGCTGAGTGCCTGACCTACCTGGATAACGGAGTGGTGTTTGTTGGCTCCAGGCTTGGAGATTCCCAGCTCGTGAAGGTACGTGGCAGCTCCTGGTTGTATGTTCCCACAGGACTCAATTCCCATCAAAACCTGGAGATGTGGATATGTTTTCCTTTCTTCTTCTTTCCCTTCCTGCTCCTTGAAAGACAAAAACTGATTCCAGTATTTATTCCCAGCTCAACGTGGACAGCAATGAGCAGGGATCCTACGTGGTGGCCATGGAGACCTTCACCAACCTCGGGCCCATCGTGGACATGTGCGTGGTGGACCTGGAGAGGCAAGGCCAAGGCCAGGTAGTATTCCTGCTTTTCCCTCCTCGCTGCTAGGAATTTTTGCCTGAATGTTTCCATAAAATCATAGAATCCCAGAATGGTTTGGGTTGGAAGGGACCTTAAGGATCATTTCATTCCATGGGCAGGGACACCTTCTACTAGACCAGGTTGCTCTAAGCCCTGTCCAGCTTGGCCTTGGTGGATCTTTGAGGCCTCTTCCAACCCAAACCATTCCAGGATTCCATGATTCTAGAAAGGATTTCCCATTTCCATGATCCCAGCTAGAGCTGGTAAAGTCCATCTGCTTTTCCTCCAGCTGGTCACGTGCTCTGGGGCCTTCAAAGAGGGATCGCTGCGGATCATCCGGAACGGCATTGGGATCCATGAGCATGCAAGCATCGACCTGCCGGGAATTAAAGGTGTGGGAGGTGTTCCAAAGCCTGAGAGGGGACACGGTGGGCACACATGAGGTTGGGATGTGGAATTGTGAGGAAGTGTGTGAGGAACTGTGGCCTCCTTGTTGCAGGATTGTGGCCACTGAGGTCGGATCCACACCGCGAGACGGACAACACCTTGGTGCTGTCCTTTGTTGGCCAGACCAGGTAAAGGTGGGATGAGCTGATCCAGGCTCTCAGCCCCGTGTTGGAGCAGGAATTAATGGGAATTCCCTTCCCTCCTCAGGGTTCTGATGTTGAACGGAGAGGAAGTGGAGGAGACAGAGCTCACAGGATTTGTGGATGACCAGCAGACATTCTTCTGTGGCAACGTGGCGCATCAGCAGCTGATCCAGGTAATTCCAGCATGAGGAAAACATGGATGTGGCTCTCCTGGTGCCATATGGATTTGTGACATATCCAGGGCAGAAGTTGGAGTGCTTCCCTGAGCTGATGGGATCAGCCAACAGGATCCTGGGTTCATGTTTCTAAGGGATATAGAGAGAGGTTCTTGCTCTTCCGAGTGCCACCCATCTTGGAAACACTGTTTTCCATGATTTTTTCTCTCTCTCTTCCCAGATCACCTCTGCCTCAGTGCGACTGGTCAGCCAGGAGCCCAAATCTCTGGTGAGCGAGTGGAAAGAGCCCAATGGGAAGAACATCAGTGTCGCTTCCTGCAACAGCAACCAGGTGGTGGTGGCTGTGGGAAGAGCCTTGTACTACCTGGAAATCCGGCCCCAGGAGCTCCGGCAGATCAGGTGAGCCCACATCCTGAGGGCTCTTGGGCTGCTGGGATTTGGGATCCAGGCGGACACCTGTCCTCCCTCTTTCCTCCCAGCTGCACAGAGATGGAGCACGAGGTGGCCTGCCTGGACATCACCCCGCTGGGAGACTCCAACGGGATGTCCCCGCTCTGCGCCATCGGGCTCTGGACCGACATCTCCGCCCGCATCCTGAAGCTCCCATCATTCGAGCTGCTGCACAAGGAGATGCTGGGAGGAGGTAGGAGCCTCCCAAGGGTGGTAGTGGTCACTGACCATGTCCTGAGCGACCTCATCCATCCCTTTTCCTGCTTCCCACAGAGATTATCCCTCGCTCCATCCTGATGACAACCTTTGAGAGCAGCCACTACCTCCTGTGTGCCCTGGGGGATGGAGCTCTCTTCTACTTCGGCCTCAGCCTCGAGACAGGTGACCTTTTCCCTTCCTTTCCAGTTTTTTGGGAAAGATCCTCCTTGCTTTCTCAGCCTCGTACTCAGGTGGGACTGGCTGTGGGCTGGGGAATTTCTCCAGCACACTGGAGGAAGGAGATGGATTCTTAAATCTGGGATGTGCTTACCCACACTCCTTTTTTTCCCTGAGGTGTTGTGGCATATCCAAATCCCTTTTCCCACTGAATCCAGGTTTGCTGAGTGACAGGAAGAAGGTGACCCTGGGCACACAGCCCACGGTGCTGAGGACATTCCGCTCCTTGTCCACCACCAACGTGTTTGCCTGCTCTGACCGCCCCACCGTCATCTACAGCAGCAACCACAAGCTGGTCTTCTCCAACGTCAACCTCAAGGAGGTCAACTACATGTGCCCCCTCAATTCCGATGGATATCCCGACAGGTGAGCCCACCGTGAGTTCCTGATCCTAAGGGATATGGAGGAGAGGGAGGTTCTTGCTGTTTCACCTAGTGTTTTCCATTATTTTTCCCCCACAAGTTTGGCCTTGGCCAACAACAGCACCCTGACCATTGGCACCATTGATGAGATCCAGAAGCTGCACATCCGCACTGTTCCCCTCTATGAGTCGCCTAGGTGAGGATTTCTGGGATGAGGATTCCTGGGATCAGGGTGCTCTGCTGCACAGGACAAGGGTTGGGGTGATGTTGCCATCCCAGGAGCAAACAAACAGCACTTGTTGCTTCCAGAGTTCTTGGAATGGCCTTTCCCAGCTCTCACACCCACATGGCTCTCTGTTTTTCCCACAGGAAAATCTGCTACCAAGAGGTGTCCCAGTGTTTTGGGGTGCTCTCCAGCCGGATTGAGGTGCAGGATGCCAGTGGGGGCACCACAGCACTCAGACCCAGCGCCAGCACCCAGGTGAGATCCCAGCCTGAGTCATCCCTATGCTGTGAGGATCAGAATTCCTGATCCAGGTTTTCCTTGATGGTCCTCGCCTCCAAAGCTGTGAGTCCAGTCCAGTTCCTCAGCTGGGGAGGAATGGGATGGTGGGATCTCTCCAAGGGAGTGGTACAGCCACTGTTCCACCTGATTCCCTTTATTTTTGGGTGCTGCTCGTTCCATGCCCCATATGGGCCTCTGTGTGGTCTCCAAGGTTTTCCTTTTCCCAAGGATCCAGCTCCAGAAGCCACAGCTCTGTGTAAACTCAGATTAACACCATCACTCAGCCCTGCAGGACCTGGGAGTGCATCCCTTTACTCATTCCTTGCTCCACCTGTTCTCCCATTCCTTTTCACCCTCGCTGGCTGCCTGAGGCTGTGTGGATATCCCAAGTAGCACCGGGATGTGACGGATTTTCCTGTTTCACAGGCTTTGTCCAGCAGTGTGAGCACCAGCAAGCTGTTTTCCAGCAGCACAGCTCCACATGAGACATCCTTTGGAGAGGAGGTGGAAGTGCATAACCTGCTCATTATTGACCAGCACACCTTTGAAGGTACCTGTCCCATCCCAAAATCCAGCTTTCCCATCCTGGAGGAGCCCAGGGGAGCTTCAGCCAAAGCATCTTCCAGAGGAACATCAGCCATGAGGTTTAGGGAATATTAATTTTTGATGGCACAATGTGGTGGGGAATAGGACAGGGAATCTCTAGGATGTGTTTTAAGCTTTCAGTTTAAGGACTTTGGGATCCCAGTTGTTCTTCTCTTTCCCACTGTTTTTTTTTCTTTCCCAGTGCTCCATGCTCACCAATTCCTGCAAAATGAGTACGCCCTCAGCCTGGTCTCCTGCAAGCTGGGAAAGGATCCCAACACCTACTTCATTGTGGGCACTGCCATGGTGTATCCTGAGGAAGCAGAGCCCAAGCAGGGCCGGATCGTCGTCTTCCACTACTCTGATGGTAAGAACAAGGTGTTCTCACCTGGAAAAATCCAGCTTTTTTTGGTGAGAGATGAGGGATGAGCTCCTCAGACCCCAGAGAGCTTGTGTCCTGGGAGCAGGCAGTTTTTTGCAAGCAATCTGTTGTCAGGATCTGTAGGTGCTGTGTTCCCTTTCCCTGTCTCTTAGAGAAGCCAAAGAATCCCTCACTGGCCCTGGATTCTGGACTTTGCTTTCCATGTCACTTATCCCCCTCAGAGACAGATTTTTAGGAAGCAAAATTCAGGCCAGCTCAGCTGAACCCCCTTTGGATAAACAACCCACGTAATGGCTGGCTTTATTCCAGGGAAGCTGCAGAGCTTGGCTGAGAAGGAGGTCAAGGGAGCTGTGTATTCCATGGTGGAATTCAATGGGAAGCTGTTAGCCAGCATCAACAGCACGGTAGGCAAGGCCCTGACATTTTTTGGGAGTGTGTTTTTGGATCTGGATGTCAGCCAGGTGTCTGTTGAGGAGCTCCCATGTGGAGAATTCCAACCTATGTCCCATCCCACAGGTCCGCCTGTACGAGTGGACAGCAGAGAAGGAATTGCGCACGGAATGCAACCACTACAACAACATCATGGCCCTGTACCTGAAAACCAAGGGGGATTTCATCCTGGTGGGAGACCTCATGCGTTCCGTGCTGCTCCTGGCCTACAAACCCATGGAAGGGAATTTCGAGGAGGTGTGGAAACAGTGCCAGGAATCCGTTCCGACAGCTCTGGGCACAGGGAATGGTGTTGGAGGGGATAAAAGGAGGAGTTTAGCTTGACTGGATAAAGTTTGACATGGATACCTGTGGTTTATGGAGGGATAGATCCCTCAGTTTTCAGGGAACTGGCTGTGGGAAGAGCAGCTGGTGCCTGGTGGGTGGGAGGTGCCATCTGGGATGCCTGCTGTCCACTTGGAATGGTGGTTTAAATTGCTGGAGTGACTTTGGCATAAGCTGCTCTACGCCTTCCCAGCATATTATCCAAGTGCCACTTGGACTAGGACCATCTCAAGGAGTGCCTTTCCTGCTCAGCTGCTTCCTGGAGCAGAGGGGGATATATGCTGGATCCTGCCTTGCTCCTGAATATTGGTGTTGGGTAGGATGAGGATGCAGGATCCCAGGCCAGGCCACCTGGACACAGCATGTTCCTTCTTACCCCTTCCAGATTGCCCGGGATTTCAATCCAAACTGGATGAGTGCCGTGGAGATCCTGGATGATGATAATTTCTTGGGAGCGGAGAATGCTTTCAATCTGTTCGTGTGCCAGAAGGACAGGTAAACTGGATGGGATGGATTGGGAATGGGATGGATTGGGATGGGAT
>VWZS01003775.1:2774-82494 GCA_013397075.1 Rhabdornis inornatus
GCATAAATAAAATAAAATAAAATAAAATAAAATAAAATAAAATAAAATAAAATAAAATAAAATAAAATAAAATAAAGGGACTGGGAGCATCCCCAGGGATCGCAGGGAACTTTCCCCAACAAGGGACGTGCAGAAGGAAATTAAAAACTCTGAGGAGCCTCAGAAAGAGTTTTCTTCATTCAACAGTGCCCTGGGGTGTGGGAACACAAGGAAGGGTTGGGGTGGTTGTTTGCAGCCAGGGGTTTCCCCTCTGTAACTCCATATTTCACAACCACACAGAAGCTGCCATTGGCCTTTCCTGCTTCCCTGATTATTCCCTGGGAAAAAAAAATCATTAAGCACCTAAAAATCAAGATAAGCTATTTTATGAGTAAACCTGATAATATGTCTCAGTACAAAACCATGGCCATGGGGAAGGGATGGTTTCATCTCTGCTTTTCCAGCTGTTAGCACATCCTTTTCTAAAATATTAATCAGAAGTCAGCATTAATCCAGAAGCATTTAATTTCCTTTAATGCCTTCAAATGCTAACTGCTCCACTGCAGCCCGTGCAGATGGCAGGACAGCTCCAAACAGATTCCAGTTCAATTCTGTCTTTCACTTCTGCTTTAGAAACAGACTGAAATTAATTAAAGTATTGACAAGCCAGGAATAAACAGCATTCCACATATCAAAATAACTCGGTCATATGATTTATTTGTGTGTTAAAAAAAAAAAACAAAAAAAAAACCCCAACAAACAAATAGTGGTGGTGGGGTGGGAGGGAAGGGAAGGGAGGAGGTTTTCTTCTTTTAAAACAAAATTCCTGCTGCCATCCCCAAGCCTGCACCTCCTCCCCGTGAAGCTCCCCGAAAAGCTGCAGCGCTTCAGAGAATGAAGTGTTTCAGCAGCTGATGGCACCGATCCAAAGCGATTGTGAAGATGAAGAGAAGAAGACAGGCTGTTGGAATGTTCCACAAATTGTGTCTGGGGGCTGGCACAGTCAATCCGTGCTGGGAGAGCTCCCCAGTTTGGGAACTGGGATGTGCTGGAGCTGCCAGGAACGGGGGGGACCTCGGGAGACACCAGACCCTGCTCCCAACGCCGGGTTCTGGGACTGAACCTTGGAATATCCTGAGCTGGGAGGGACCCACAGGATCACCCAGTGCAGCTCCTGTCCCTGCACAGCCCCAAAATCCCAGCCTGGGCATCCCTGGGAGTTCTGCATCCATCCAAACTCTCCTGGAGCTCTGGCATTCCCTGGGGAGCCTGGGCAGTGCCCAGCACCCTCTGGGGGAAGAACCTTTCCCAAAATCCAACCAGAACCTCCCTGACACAGCTCCAGCCCTTCCCTGGGTGCTGTCCCTGTCACTGTCACAGAGATTGGAGCTGCAGTTTCTCCTGGGTCTCCTCAGCTGCTCCTCCAGACCCTTCCCCATCCCTGTGTCCCTTCTGGGGGGGCTCTCCCAAGCTTTGGAGATATTTGTGGTGCCCAAACTGTCCCCAGGACTGGAGGTGAGCCAGGCTCTCACCTGGGGCTCTGTGCCCAACCAGGACCCCCTGAGCTCTGCTGCCCCTGGCAGCAGCAGCAGAATTTCTCCTTTGCTCAGTGGAAATTGGATTTAGGGCTCAGAGCTCAGTGGAAATTGGATTTGGGGTTCAAAATTCACCCTGGACAATGAGATGCTTTATCTGAGCCAGAGAGCAAGGCAGGAATTTGCACGTGGGGGAATGAGGGAGGGAATAAAGCCAGGCCTGGGGAGCTCTGAGCTCAGCCTAAGCCTGGGCTCTCCTTGCAGGCTGGGGGCTGCTCCAGCAGAGCCTCTGTGCTCGTCCTGCAGGGCAGGAGAGCCCTGGCTGTGCTCTGTCCCCAGCAGCAGATCCAGGGTTACGTAATTCCCACCCACACACGAGCAGATATCACTGCAGGGCTGGTGCATGTGAGCACAATCCTCAAAACCCATTAGACTGTCACCTAAAATATAAGCTAAAATTAACTTACTAAATCAGCATGAGATTAAGAACACAGTATTTACACGGAGCAAAGGCAGCTGCTGCAAATGCTTTCTTTTGCATCCTCTAACAATTTCCACAGAGTCCTTGTGCCACCCAAACCCACCCTGACACCTCCACCCGGGCTCTGCAGGAGAAATGATTGTTGCCACACCTCTGCTGTGCTGTGTGGTGTGTCTAAATCCCTGCCTAAATCAGAGATTTGGGTTTTTTTCATGGTTGTGGAGTGTTTGATAACTCCATTAAAATACTGTGCACGGAATTTCAGCTCTCCCAGCAGAGCTGCTCCGTCCCTCTGAGCATCCTGGTGCTTCCTCCACCTTGGGTTGGTCTTTTTATCCCCAGAATATATTTGCAAGTCTTCAGACTTTAATCCAGCTGTTCCCTTCACGTGCTGAACATTCCCCTTTTGTTTTCACACCAACACTTTGGGATCTGCAGCACAGGGAGGAGCTGGAGCTGCTGGAGAGGCTCCAGAGGAAGCACCAGGATGCTCAGAGGGACGGAGCAGCTCTGCTGGGAGAGCTGAAATTCCGTGCACAGTATTTTAATGGAGTTATCAAACACTCCACAACCATGAAAAAAACCCAAATCTCTGGCTTAGGCAGGGATTTAGACACACCACACAGCACAGCAGAGATGTGGCAACAATCATTTCTCCTTTGTAGAGGCTGAATAAAACCCAAGATCAAACATGTGTTTAATCAGAAATGTTTTGATCAGTTCTAATTAGAATTGCTCCTCCAAAGCAAGTCCATGGCCTCTACCAAACCACTCAGCAGTTTAATGATGAACAGAGGATGATGAAAGGAGCAGAACAGCAATCCTGACTTTTGGTGTGTATCCCACAACCAGAATGTGATTATCCCCTCTTGCCTCTCTCCTGTCACACACAAGGCTGAATGTTCCACAACAAACACCACAGAGCACCTCATTTCCAATATTCTCAAAAATTGTCATTCATTTCCCCTCCATATTCCCTGAAGGCACAGCCCAGGGTGTACTCCTGCACAAGAATATTTGTAATTTGGCTACTGTATGGAATAATTTCACCTCACAGAGACATCACCATTACACACATGTACAACTCAAGTTTTATCTCAGGAGTTCAGAACCAGGGAAGGACTGGATGCAGATCCACGACAGAGTGGGAAAAGAAAGGTTTAGGCTCATAGCAAACATACTCTGAGTGCCCAGATTTCCCACAGAACTGAGAAATTGAGAATTATTGCTTCCTGCAATAACCAGGTGCAGAACTGGGGGGCACAGAGCTCACAACTCTTCAGGAGTTGTGCTGCTGCTCCTGGGCTCAAAGCATTTAATTCCCTGTCTTATTACACCTTTTCCTGTAAAATTTCCCCCAAAATAAGCCCTGCCCTACGCCCAGAGATTTGTTACCTCTTGATCAAACCCCTCTCAGGCATTCTCAGCATTCTCATTCCGACTTCTCTTCCTCCAACCTTTGTTCCCATCCCTGCCCAAAGCCCAGGACTTGCAAGATGTTCAAATCAGAAACCACAAAGGTCCTGCTCTGCTTTTTCAAACAATATCTGCAGTCAGGAAAACATTGTTAAATGAGAGGCATTTAGTCAAGACCCTTGGAAGAGTCCTGGCATTAAAATATCCAGGCTGTGCCCTTTTCCCACTGCCTGTTTACACCTTGGACAGCAAAAGACAAATACAGCTATTGGCTGTCTAATTTCTGATATTTCCTGGAGAGTTTCCCATTTTCAAGCCTCCAGAGGAATGACAAAGTTCCTTGCAGTCACCTCTGCTAATGGAAGACTTGGCACAGACAGGATAAAACACTGAGTTCTAGAATCTATTTTATTTGAGACCCCCTGTGTGACTCCAAGCCACACAAAAACAGTCCCCAGAGCTCATCTTGAGCTTTGCTATAAAAATCATAGTTTGTTAAAGATAATTCCAGTGGGGGCAGCCAGAAACCTCCCAGCCCCTGATGTTCACCAGCTCGTTTTTATGTGTGCAGGCTCCAGACAGGTGAACTCCCCGAGCAAGGACATGGAATGTCCTTGGTTCAAGAACAGAGCTCTTAAATTCCTCATTTTATTTAAACCTCCTTCTACATCCCCAGCTAAGTGCATGCTCTGAATGCTCTCCACAAAGCCCTCATCACATTTTTTCTCACTTCAAATAAACAAAGAGAGGAGGTCAAGGTGCTTTGAGGAGGGGAAGGGCTCAGATGGAGCCCAGATACCACCCAGGAGTCAGGACCAGCACATTTCTCCATCTGGGATGCTCTGGGAGTGTTTGTTAATTGTGTTTAATTGTGTTTAACTGTGGCTAAGCAGGGCAGGAGTTTCCAGCAGGAACTGGCTCATCTGCACAAATCCCTGATTCCTGGGGAAGAGGGCAATGCAAACATGGGGACAAAGGGAATTTTGCCAGCCTGATGCCGAGGGTCAGCCCTGCAAAAATCAAGGAATGTGTTGTGGGAAGCCCCTGGCACCGCAGCTGCCCTGGGCCAAAGCTGGCAATAAAATCCAGCCCATTTTTGCCAAGCCCTGGAGCCAGGCCTGCCCCAGGATATCTCAGTTTTTTGGATGGTTTTCCTACCCTTCCACAACCTTTTCCCCTCTGTGCAGAGACACTGATGCTAAAAATGGGATGCAAGACGTCAAAAAGTTCATTTTTGTGGCCCAGCTTTTAGTCCAGGGAATTTTCATGTGCACAGATTGCTCTAATAAAAGCAGAAGAAACCTCAGGGAAGCGAGTGATGGCCTGACCTCCCCGTGGGGCTGAGCACAAACACAAACAGGAGCTGCCCCTCTGCACTCTCCAAGTTAATTTTAATAATTTATTATAAAATATCTCATTTATTTCCAGAGCCTGTGTGTCTCCCTTGCTCCACAGCTGCCATCAGAGAGCACACTATTAATTTGCAGAAGCTGGAGCCAGGCTTAAAAACTCCATTAATTAAGTGTTGGCGGAGGTGTTTGGAAAGATGTTCCCATAAATATAGTGCTTGAAAGTGTTTCCCTAGAAACTGAGAAAAGAGTTGAACAATTTGAAAAATACCCAGGCTGATGACTCCCCCATGGAGCAGTGCCTGGGCTGGAGGGAAAGAACTTTTTCCCCCCAAGTTTTTTTTGGCTGATGGAAATTTTTAGCTGGTAGCACAAAATGTAAAAATGAAGCTTCTTTATCATTCCTTGCTTTTCTGTGCCCTCCTGCTTTGCCCTGGTGGTGTTGGCAGGTGGGGAATTCTCTGGGAAACCTGCCCTGTGAGCTCTGTGGCTGCAGATTCAGAAACTCCCCAGGAGTTTGAGTGCTCCCAGTTTGTGGATTCCTCCCAAAGTGTCCCTGCTGTGCCCACCCCACCCCAGCAAGCACGGAGAGGATAAACCTGGCAAACCCCACAGCTTCTTTTACCATTTCATGGAATCACTGAGGTGGGAAAAGCCCTCCCAGATCACTGAGCCCAAGCTGTGCCTGATCCCCACCTTGTCCCCAGCCCAGAGCTCTGAGTGCCACCTCCAGGAATTCCTTGGGAACCTCCAGGGATGGGGACCCAAACCTCCCTGGGCAGTTCCAATCCCTGAGCACCCTTTCCATGGAGAAATTCCTGCTGCTGTCCACCCTGAGCTCCCCTGGCCCAGCCTGAGGCCGTTCCCTCTCCTCCTGGATGCCCACCTTGGCTGTCCCCTCCTGTCAGGGACTTGTGCAGAGCCAGAAATTCCCCCTGAGCCTCCTTTTCTCCAGGCTGAGCCCCTTCCCAGCTCCCTCAGCCACTCCTGGGGCTCCAGCCCCTTCCCCATCCCAGCTGGAGAAGACAGAATTTGGTAGAAAATCTCCTCAATCAGTTCATTCATCTCTGCAGAAATGCAAGAGCAAATCCCCTTCTGGATGGATGCTGCTGATATTGCAGAAGGATTAGAGTTGATCTTCCCTTGGAAAGGGAAGGAGGAAGAGAGCTCCAGGCTGATTGTGGCATGTTAAATGACATTTTATAGCCTTGTTATTTCTCACCTAAACAGAAGTGTGATCAAAGGACTTGAGATAAACGATGATTTAATGACTCCAAGCGTAGAAAGGGGAGAGGTTTTGAAAAGAGCTTGTGTACACAAGAATAAACATTTCTATTGTGAATTGCTGGAGACATCCTAAGCTGTTTGCTTTCCACGAATCCCCACTGCCAGGGCACTCAGAGCACACAAACTCTTCCCTAAACCCCTTCCATTCCCCACACTTTGGGTCATTTTGGTGCCTGTTTGGTTACAACCCCTCAGCCCAGCTCTTGTCCCCATCCTGGCAGTGTCCTGAGCAAGGGGGGATGAGGCACAGTCCAGCTCCTCCTGGGACATCCCTGGGATGGGTGTTTGGGTCTCTGTCTGTCCCTCTGGGACTCTTGCTCCTGTTTCTGTCAGGTTTGGATGGGGAGAGGAGATTGAGGATCTTCCCTGCCTGGTGCACAGCCATAGGAGCCAAAGCCATCCCAAAGCCAAAGCCATCCCAAAGCCACCCTGGGGCCAAACCCACCCATCCCAAAGCCAAAGCCAAACCCATCCCAAAGCCAAAGCCAAACCCATCCCAAAACCAAAGCCACCCTGGGACCAAACCCACCCATCCCAAAGCCAAACCCACCCATCCCAAAGCCAAACCCACCCACCCCTGAACGAAACCCACTCATCCCAAAGCCAAAGCCATCCCAAAGCCAAAGCCATCCCAAAGCCAGCCACCAACAGCTCCACTTCTTGTGGTGCACAGGGAGAATCCATCACAGCAAACTCCAGGATTTGGGACTCATCAAACACAGAATTCCCCCCCAAGGGCAGGGATGGAGCTCGGCGTTCAGGACCATGCCTCTGTACCAGGGCTTTGGGTTAAAAATGGGATTTTTCCTTTGCTCCAGAACAAACACAACCAATACACCCAATTTGATTCCTTGTTCCCTCGCTTTGCTGCTCATTCCTCAAAGTCAAGATAAGATTAATGAGCCCCACACAGAAGTTATGGAGGGCTCTGCACTTTCCAAGCCACAAAAACACCTTCAGCAACAAAGTGAGAAAAGTAAAGCTGATAAAGCCAAGTTTGGAAGCAATTAACATCAATCTAAAATTCAGCTGGTTTAGGGGGTCAGCTTAAAAATAAAAAGCAATTACTGCTGTGGCAAACTGAAAGAATACATTGTTTTTTCATAGTTCAGCAAAGGGAGCCTGCTTTCACCAGCAGCTACAACTAAAAGGGTTTTGTAAAAGCTGTTTACCTGCACTAAATGTGATTTTTATTTTTCACCTGTTTTTCCAGACTGTAACAACCCCACACCTGAGGAAGCAAGAACCCTTTATCAGTGTGAAGTACTCAGGACAATATCCCAAAATCTGCCTGGAACACAATTGTGGGATCAATGTTTCGCACGTGCAGGAAATCCCACTACGAAAATCCAGTGTCCATAAAGAGGACAGAAGAGTCCTGCAACTTTATTGAGTAGAAGGAGAGAGTCCACGGGGGAATTAATACCCTGAGAGGTTTCTCAAAATTCCTTTTATCCTAAATTCCCGGCTGCGTGTAGCCCCCTTCCTATCCCCATTGGTTCAGCAATAGAATTTGTGCTGATCCTTTTATAGATTACCCTAAAGTTCAGGAGTCCAACTTGTCTGGGTTTTGTGACCACCTTGCCCTTGAGGCTGGTGGAAACATTAGGAGCCATTTCAAAGCCATCAACACCCCGGGAACTGTTTGGAAAGACATCAGCAAAAATCTTCCCCTATGGAGCATTGAGATTTTCCAAGGGAAACACCAGCCAGCCTTGGAAAATCAGGTACTGGCTTTGAGCAAAACTCAGATTCTCGGTTAAGTGACATTTCCCAACGCGTTAAAATGGATAAACAGGAAAGAAAAGGAAAGGAAGGTGGGGGAAAAAAGGTGGCGGAGGGGGGAAAAGGATGGGAAAAAGGCGGGGAGAAAAAAGGCAGGAAAAAAGGGTGGGGAAAAGGGAGTAGAGTGAAAAGTGGGCGGGGAAAAAGTGAAAAAAGAGCGGGGAAAAAAGGTGGGGAAAAAAGGGGTGGGGAAAATTGGGGGAAAAGGTGGGGGAAAAGGCAGGAAAAAAAGACGGAGGAAAATCAGGGAGGGAAAAGGCGGAAAAAAGGGGGCGGGGAAAAAGGGGCAGGGAAAATTGGAGGACAAAGGTGGGAAAAACCAGGCTAGGGGAAAGGCAGGGAAAAAAGGGGGCAAGGAAAAAAGAGGGTGGGGGGAAAAAAAAAGGGAAAAAGGGGCAGGAAAAACAGACAGGGGTGGTGGGGAAAGGGGGGAAAAGGGCAGGAAAAAAAGGCAGAAAAAGGCAGGGCAAAAATGCCATGCAGAACTGCATGAAGAGTCACCTGTGCTCCAAAAATAGGAGTGAGATTTAACCAGCATGGCATAAGGAGACCAACAGAAATTCTGCTTCATTGCTGGCAACTGGGAATGCTCTGCAGGGAGGTGATGGGAGTCCCACCCAAAATCTGGGAAGGTTTTCGTGGTCTTTCAAGGCAGGGCACAGTTGTGACTTACACTGGTAAGAGCCCAAGAGAGGCAGAGTTTGGCCTCTCTGGATTGCTGAAACCAATTTGAGGTTTTCATTTCAAACCACTTGACAGGATCTCATTAACCTAGTGCCTATAATGAATGTGCCCAATAACAATCGCCGAGTCACATGAAATTAAAAAATCCAATAAAATATAAATAGGAAATACTCGTGGGTCATTCCTTTTTCTGCTCTGGAATTAGAGAAAATGAGGTGTGCCACCTCCCTTGGGCTGTGCTGAATGCAAGTTCCAAACTGAGCTGTCAAAAATTTCCAGGAATGTCTCTCCAACATCACGTTGCAACCTTTTCAAAATTCATAACATTTTCTACTGAAAAGAAATCCCTGACTTGTCTAGGCCACGTTTGACACTTATCCAAACACCAGGGTGATGCCAGGTCCTCGGAGAACTCCAGGAACCCCCAAACCAGGCCCTGCTGCATGAGCTGAGGTTTTTATCTGCAGGCAAAGGGAAAATGCCACCCTGCAGCTTTACAGATGAATTTTAGGGTCACAGCCCTGCCACAGCTCAGGGGCTGCAGGAGCTGAGTCTTTCCTCCTACCTCACATTCACATCAAGCTCTTCCATCACAGGCAACAGGCACAGGTAGCTGGGAGTTCAATGTCCAGAGAAGAGACCTCATCCTGCAGTGGACAGAGAAATACAGGGATTAGTTCCAGCATCTCCCAAAAATGCAGATTGACCCCACTGGAGGATCCAAGCCAGGTGCCCTTGGTTTTTTGAAATCACGTTCAGCTGCTTTAGAGCAGCAGTTCCAGGTCTTTTTCCATCAGGAACCTTTTCCAGCTCTTCCCCCAGCCTGGCTGTGCCCATTCCAAATCACCTGCACACCTGCAAGACTTCCCCAGGAACTTCCCAACTTTGAAAGCTACAAAAAGTCGTTTGAATAGAGCCAAACTGAAGAAAGTTTGCAAAGCCCAGGTGGGAAAACACAAGCAAAAAGGCTTGGTAAATTAGTTTCTGTTTTTACACAAAACTAAAACATTGACTTACCACTAAATTAAACCAGGTTTCCTGTGACACTCTATTGTGCAGCCTTATGAATACTTAATAGCAGTGCTGTAATTACAAAGAACTAAACGCTTTGCAGCTTGAGTTAAAATAAATGTACTTACTTCCAGCACCACTAAGTGATGTAAATATTAATGGGGTTTTTAACTCTATCAAAATTCCATCCTGGCTCCAAAGAAATGAATGCACCATCTTAATAATGTGCTTGTGCATTTGCTGCTGCTAATCCAGTGGAAAAAACAGGCTCAGTTTCGGAGCACTTGAGGCTGTTGATTACCCCTTGTGCTGTCTCTAGGGAGCCAGGGATAAAGCCACCACCACAGCACTGAAAATGCCAACCCAGATGCAAATAATGCCATTGTGGTGGCTTGGCTCCAGAGGAAAATTGGAATAAAACTGCCTCAGCCTTCCCAGACACTGATGGCAGGTTTGCAATGCCAATGAGCTCCCCACTCTCCAGACCTGGCTCCGTGTTTGCCACCAGGAGTAATTCAGGATGTCTATATCAGGCATCATTTTGCAAGGAAAATTTGCTGTCCAAAGGATATTTTTATCAAAAAGGCAGAGTTTGGCTGGCCCCTGTTGGCAGCTTCAGCTGGTGATTCTTTAGGCACTCTGGAATCTGGTGATTCAAAAACTGCTGCTGTATTTTGCAAAGAAAAGGGGGAGAGGTCTGGAGATTCACCTGTGTGTCCCTAAGACCTGGCCCCCAACTTGAATTTGGAGGAAAATCCCAAAAATCCACTCCCCTGTGCTCCTGCTCTGGAGTTCTTCCATAGGATAAAATACCTGGTATGGTTTCACTCTTTGAGATATCAACAAAAAAATTAATTCTGATTTCTCCTGCAAAACGGATTAAAAACTTTTCAGTGATTTTGTATGTCAGAATTCCAGGCAGGGAATTTTGAGGGGCATCTTTCTTCGTTCTTCTGGGAGGAAAAAAAAGTGTAATTTTAGTGTGCACTGAGGTTACACAATATCTGCACCATCTTGCTATCGTGGAGACTTCTACAATAACTGAAACTTTCTATACAGGAGTAAAACAAACAAACAAGCAAAGAAACAAAAAAAACCCCAAAACAAAAAACCAAACCCCCCCCCCAAAAAAAAACAGGAACAAAAAAAAACACAAACCAAAACAAAAACAAAACAAGCAAAAAAAAAACCAACAAAAACCAAAAAACAAACAAAACAACAACAAAAAACCCCCAAAAAACCAAAAACCAAAACAAAACAAAAAAACAACAAACCAAACCCAAAAGTACAATTTCTAAAATGGGGAAAAAAAAAAATCTTCACAGACTGACAAACCCCCCCAAAAAACAAAGGCAATCCAGGAACTGGTGGCACTGGGGAGTTCAGGAATGATCCAGCTCAGCTCAGTTCCCTCACCTGGCACCCCTTGGCACACACTGACCTTCCTCTGCCCCTTCCCCTCCTCATCTCCACAGGGAAAAGGGAAAACGCAGCGAGGACGTGGATAAATGGCTGGATCTAGCCCCTGGATTTAAAGCATTGACAAAGGTTTCAGCTGTCACAGCCACAAGGGGGTGGCTGGTGGCCAGCAGGTCTCGAGGCAGCACAGACTCACCTGCTGTCCCTGCTGTGCCCAGCAGAGATGGAAATGTCCCCCCAGATGCCAGCAGTGGCCACACCATCTTCCCTGCAAGCTCTGAGCCACTGACACATTCTCCATCCCGTTTATTTTCATCCCACTCATCCCATCAAGTTGCACTTTCTGTCACTGCTGAGCTGGTGACAGCAGCAGTTGAGTCACTGTGAGAAGCTCCCACCCCCATTTCCTGCAGTGCTGGGCTCTGGAGCTGCTCCACCACTTGGGCCACGTCCCAGGTGGACTGGGGGATCCTGCAAAACCCATTTTCCCGACAGGCAGATCCACACAGATCCCATTCTGCTCTGGGAGGGATGGATTTGAGCCCTTAAGCAAAGCAGAAGGGGCTGGAGCAGGCTCCAGAGGCAGGAATTAATTCCTCCAGGAAAAGGAGAATACAGCACATGCCAGAGCATGGAACACTGATGCCACAATTGACACGTGAATAGCAGGTGGCAGCTTTTCCAAAACTCATTTACCAAGGAACAAAGCAAGTGAAGGAATCTTTACACGTCCTTTCCCATTGTGTGCAATTTGACTCGAGCCAAACACTTTTTTTCCTTTAAATACAACAAGATTCCTTACCTGAGACTGAGACTCTTCCTTAGCCAAGGCTGAGATCCTGAATTCACCACAGACCCTCAATTGCTGAAAAAGCCTGAAGCCTCAGGGCTTTAGAGAACAAAGGGGTTCTCTCTGAACCTCACAACTCCATGGGAATGCCTCCCTCACCCTTTTGGAGTAAATAATTTGTAAATCATTCTGGATCAATCTTAACTCTCTTTTCCTCTGTATTTTTCCTGCCTGGAGTAAGGAACAGAGAGAACCTTGCCATTGAACTTTCTCAAGTCACACTTTTACAACATCCTATTAAAACCCCTTCTGCCAATACCTTTGGAGAGAACTATGGGTGATCATTTACCCACTTGTGACACGTTCTGCTGCACCACAGAGCAGGGAGGGGGATGTAAAAACAAACTAAATTCTGTTTCTGCATGTCCCATGCTCTCAGTGAAGGACTGGACTTATCACTGAGTGACTTTGTTATTCTCTTGTAAGTACAAGGTAAAAAAATCCCCTTTATAATAATCCTTTGCCAGTTTTCCAGAGCACAGAGTGGTGGGCAGTGATGATTGATTCCAGTGCAGCTTTCTGGCAGACCCACACTTTTTTTTACAGGGTAACACAGAGCAAAAGATGTTTAGAAACTGTTTAGCCTTCCCCTGGAAATTGCTGTCCTGCACACCTCAGGTAGGAATTCTTGGAAGTGCAGGGAATCATTTAGCTCCCATGCAATGTGTGATTCCTGACTGGGGCCAGCAGGATCATTCTAACATAAATACAGATTGCTGCCACCATCTAAATCTGATTTCAAGGGGCTCCTCACTTCCTGCAGTGAACATCTGCTAAACTGAAGCTGGGGTTGAATTAAAAAAGAGCTGTTGCTCTATTCCCTCCACATTTCATGTTTGGGGTGGTGATTTTCCTCAGAGCTCCATCATTATCAGACAAAAAGAAGTTGTTAGCAGAGGTTAACTGGACCAGATCTCCCCAGCCCACATTAAACTGATATTTTTGAAGTGAGAGTCACCTCAATCCAAAGACAATTTCTTGCTCATCACTGCAAAACCCTTCCAAGTGTTGTGAGAGAATATCCTGCCCATGACAACACTTGAGGTACAGGAAATATCAAAGTGATTCATCTTGCTCACTCCCAGAGAAAATGGCTTTATTTCCAGCAATTTCTGCCAAAGGCACTGCCCCTTCCCACAGCAGCTCTTGCCTTCCCTGTCACTGCTGTCCCTTTTCTCCCCATGAAGGACAAAGCTGATAAGAAGTCCCTCAGTTGTCAGCAGAGATTGCTGGGCTGATTTCAACCCAGCATCATTCCAGCAGGTTCAAATGGAGCACTTTGCTTAAACAGAGAAATTAAAAGAGAGACGCGACACATCCCAGAAAATAAAATGGAGTCTAGACTGAAATAGAGAACACACAAGAAATGTCTTTCTATTTCAAAAGCTCTTTAAGGGGAGTCTCTGGCTTGCCCACCCAAACCACAGGCACTGAATTTTGTGTTCCCAAGGGATGCCAGTCACAGGTGGCACTAGGGTACCAGTGGCAACCACAGCTTTTGTGCCAACAGCCTTTTCTCGGTGCCAGCCTGGCCTTCAGAGCTCCCAGCCGTGCCCTCTGTGCCTCCTCAGCCTCACACTGGATTATTCTGTCAATATTGAGGTTTAAATTTCACCCTTGAGCACCGAAATAGCCCCAGCAGCCAGCACAGTCCAAGGGCTGCTGCTGCTCTCCTGGATCAAATATTTACAGCAGTAAAGCTCCCGTGGGCTGCTCCAGGGTGACTTTGTTCCAAAGCACAGACATCTGGAGCAGATCCCTGCCTGTGCCAGCCTCTGTTTGTGTGAAGCTGTAAAACCTGCAGGGTTGTTTGCTGTGACAGGGGCATTGGGAGCTCTCACCTTCAGCAACTGCTGCCAGCTCTGCTATCCAAACCTCAGCCCAGAGCAACATCCCACGGGGCAGCCTGGCTCTTTGGAGCACCAAAAACACACTTGGAGACGTCAATTAAAAATAATTGAAGAGGGGTGGCTGAGTCTTTTGTCAATTAAAAGTAATTGAAGAGGGATGGGTGAGTCCTTTCTCACCAGCCCTGTTTGATCTGTGCAGGGCTGCTGTGCTCCCTCTTTGCTCACATTTCATCAAACTTCCTCAGAATTTACTTTTTCCTACCTAAAAACACATTCCAGCTTTTCCTCTCCTCGTACCAGCACCAAGGTGTGGAAAGTGCTGTCCCAGGAAGGCAGCTGTTGGAAAGGATGAGGATTTGACAGGAAGGTCTCACAAATATATATATATAACAGAAAGATCTTTGAATGTAGAATCTAAAGAAAGAATAAAAATGATAGCAAGTTTTGATATAGAAGAAAAGAATTGCTGAGCCACTCTTACTGGAAAACTAAAAGGCAAAGAGCAAATGAGTTGGAAGGGGCTTTTATAACTTGGAGCAAAAGATAAATCCACCTCAAACAAAAGATGTTTTTACCAAGCAAAAAGATTTTCACAGACAAACAAGAAAGCCAATGTTGCAAGTAAAAAAAAGATCTCAGAATTTTCCACTGCAAGAAAAACCTAAAAAACAACTTCTAGCTTAACCTATAACATACTGTTTATGATTGAAAAAATAGTAACATAAAAATAGTAATGTTAATAATTGAAATAAACTGTAAATAATGGTAAAAGTATTAATTAGTTGTCATGTATTAAAATGCTCTGTAATAAAAAGTATACAATGCATTGTAACCAAAACCAAAAAAGCTTCAAACAAGCCTAAAGCTGTAGCTAAAAATGCTGTGGGCTGGGCTCTTATCACCCACAACCCATAAATTGCTGTGTCATTTAAATATAATAAACAACATTTTAAAAAGCTGCCTGAAGCCCCACATCCCTAATTTTTAACTCTCACAGGCAGCACTGTGCTTTCTGTGCCAAACTGAATTGTTTGTTTACACCAGACTGGAAATGCTGGTGAATATGGGAATTCCTCAGCTTTGCCAGGAGGTTGGAGGAGTTTTGGGATGCTCAGCACCAGCCCTGTGCCTGGATTTTCCCTTTCACCGAGTCTCTGCTGTGTGGTTTGGAAATCTGCCCTGCTCCAGAGCAAACAGGAGATGGAAGAGGCACATTCCTGTCACAGAGAATTCCTGTGCTGCTCTGAGCTCTGCCAGCAGCTGCCACCGTGGGAGAGATGAGGGACAGAGCAGTGACAGGAGCCATCTCCCTCCTGGGCAGGGCTGGAGCATCCCAGGGATTGCCTGGAGTCACTCCAAAGGACATTTCAACACGTTCTCAACTTTTCCAGCTGCACAGACGAGCTTTTGTCACCCATTTCTGTCCCTCCCTTGGGTCCCTGTCCTGCCTGCAAACCCCCCCTGCATCGCCCAGGTCCAGGAGGGGAAAGGTGGCTGAGTGAGCCAGGAAAATTCCTCACTGCACAGAGGTTTTATTCACAGCACCACAGGGATGGCACTGATGCCTGAAGTTTTAGCTTTTATATTTCCCAGATTCTGCACTGCATTAGGATAGAACTCTGAACTCCATCCAAAGTGTTCCAAGTTCTCCTCCCAGCTCAGGCACACAAAACAATCCTTTTGCAGCCCCAGAACCAAGGACACCGCTGCAGCTCCAGCCCCAAAAAGTGCAACCAGCAGCGAATGGAGGAGAGAATCTGGGAGGATGGGACTGCAGAACCTGGAGCTGGGATTGGACAATGAACCCCAAAATGGAAATGGACCAAAACTGATAAAAGTGTGAGAACCCTTATATATAAAAACCATTTATAGAAGTGTGAGTGACTCAGGGTCCAGCTTGGGTGGAGCCACGGCCAGGCTCTTGCACTGCCCAAGGTGAATCCTTTGAAGGGTTTTTAATAAATCCCTGTTTTATTCCTTTAACTCTGCCTATCCTCTGTTCCAGGGAGCCTCTCCAGGCATCAGCAGGAGCACAATTTGTGTTTCCCACTGCCTTCCCCTCCTGCCCTGTTTCCTGCACAGGTTGTTGTGTGCTCCACTCCCCATCTGGAGCTCAGGCACAACCACAGCTTTATTCAAGTGCTGGAATTAAACCCCTTTGGTTTCTTTTTATTGCTGCCATAAGCTGGGTTTGGAGGCTGTGAAATGCAAGCAGGAAATCAGCTCCTGCTTTGAAGCCCAGTGCCAAGAGCCAGTTTATGGTTGTGCAGCTGGACTTCAGCAGGAACAGGAGGATCTCCTGGCCTGGGTGTTTTTCTTTGCTCTAATTGTTCCTGTGGAACTCTGAGAAATCACCTGGGTTGTGCTGGATTGCACCATCTGTGATTGCAGCTTCACAGAGGGTTTGGTAGGTAAAATCTCCTGGGTTTTACAGAGCTGAAAATAGAGAAGGGAAAGGAAAGGGGAAAGGAAAGGGGAAAGGAAAAGGAGAAAGGGAAAAGGAAGAGAAGAGAAGAGAAGAGAAGAGAAGAGAAGAGAAGAGAAGAGAAGAGAAGAGTGGAAGGAAATGGAAGAGAGTGAAAAGCACCAGGTCACAAACCTGCAGCACCTCAAACCCCGTGGGCAGGCTCGGGGCAGAGGCCACAGCTGTGCAAAAATACAGAAGAAAAATGCATCCAAAAATACAGAAAAAGGGGAAGCTGGGAACTGTGGATTTGCAATAAAAGTTTAGGAATTGTCAGAAAGCAGCAAGAGTTGCAGAGGAATCTGCAGGCTGCAGAAGAAGTTGGTTTTGAACATATTGGTAAAAATAATAATTAAAATGAGCCTGATCAGGTAAAATATTGAAGTCGATGGTGATTAAGTTGATTTAAGAAAAGACAACACAGCCAATAAATGCTTTAAAAGTTGGATTCAATGATCTTAAAAGTCTTTTCCAACCTGAAGGATTCTGTGATTTTATTTTGGGGACCCTATTAAGTGATGATGTTTCCATCCCCACAGATTAAACAGCTGGTCACTAATTACTAATTAGTAACTAATTAGTTACTAATGCTGGTCACTTCAAGATTAGGAAATCCAGGTAATGGCATCTTTGTCTTTAAAAAGAGTTTTAAAGAGCTGGGAAAAGAAATTCACACATGGTTGGTCTTGATTTCCAGTAAATTTGGACAATCAGAGTTAACAAAAAAAGAATATCAATATTTTGAGAGAATAAAGGGGACAATCTAAGTAATTACAAACCTATCAATCCAAGACTGCTCTCCAGCACAATAATAAAATAGCTCCTAAAAAATACAATTCATCAGGAATTAAAGATGGGGAACAGAATTTGGCAAATTCAGTAGGAATTAGAGGAGAATAAATTTGCCTTCTTGATATTTTCAGTGCTAATCAACAAGAATAGTGATTAATAAATTGTTGTGACTGAAAAGATGAATTGGCACTGCAGGGGCACCCGGGGTGTGAGGATGGAGTATCCAGAGGGATGAGCATTTATCCAGCATTTTCCTGCCACTTCCAGTCACTGATTGCAGCCCTCCACTCCTTAAACACAGCAAATCATTCCCTGGAGGATTCAGCTTTACCTGATTTCACATTTACCCCATTTCACATTTATTTACCTGATCAAGGTGTTTGCTTTGCTTTCACACAGGAGCTGCCAGGACCTCACTGCCTCCCCAAGGAGGAGAAATTCTGATGTTCAGACAATGGAATTGTGGAGATTTGGTTCTTAAAATAGCAGGAAGATGGGAAAAAACACCCGTGTAAAATAGGAACTGTGCTTGAGGAGCAGAACTTTCCTTCCCCCCTCCTGTGACAGGAGAGAACACAACTCCTTTGCACCCCCTGGGATTTCAAGCTCTCCCAGATGAGATTTAATTACTCAGGAGAGTAATTAATTACAGGAGAGCTGTTTGGAGTTTTGTTCAAGATTTCACTTGTGCCACTTGTTGAGAGCCCTGTGTTCCCTTAATTGCTGGGATAAAGGGAGGCACAGAGACCCTGGGCAGCTCTAACTGTGCCTGAAGTCACTTTGCTTCCCAAAATAATCCCAGTTTATCCCAGACACTCGATGTCTGACTGGTGGCACTCAGGGACAAGTGGCCAATTCCACCGGGCTCTGTAATTATATCCCGACCTGCTAATGAGTGTTTGATTAACCCACTGCTGCTGCTTTATCACGCTAAATAAATAATATCCACTCTCCTCTGGTGCTGTTTGCAGAGCTCATTTCCCATTCAGAGCTCGGTGCCAGCCCTTACCCAGGTGTAAAAGCATCACAGCTGGACACGGGGAGGAATTTCTGCATGGAAAAGGGGATTCAACACTGCCAGGGGCTGCCCTGGCACTTCTCAAATGTCACTGTCCCAAACCCTCCCCACCCCAGCAGGACTGACTGTCCCCACTCCATTTCCATCTGAAACTACCAAAAAGAAACTTCTAGAAATCATCCTGAAAGCCATTCCAGCATTTTGCAGTTCCCATGCTGCTCGTGAGAAGAAATTTCCACTTTTTACTCCCGTGCACAAAGAATCTCTGACTTTGTGCCACTTAACAGCCACCACGAATATTGCAGCAAATAAATTGGTAAGAAATCCCATGGGAACAGCAGATTTTCAACTGAATATTGGGCATCAGTTATTAATTAGTTCTGAATTTACAGTGGCAAGGATTAGCAACGAAAACCTGCTTTAGTCCCTAAGAGAATTCAACAGGACAAAGGTATCAAGAGTCTGTGACTTTTACGTCCCTTGGAACTGAACAAAAGCAGCTGCAGCATCAGCAACCCAGAAATTGCAATGACTGACTGGCCCACAAATTAGCACAGAAAAGAATCTGAATGTTGGCAGAGTTTGTGATTGATATTTCTTAATCTAAAATTCATCTACACCTAAAAATCTCCGGTATAAAGGTCAGTATCTCCAGAGTTCTCAGGAGTGAGATATTCCTTTTTTTCTTGAGCTCACCTGGGCTTGGGGTGTGTTCCTCCTGTGCTAAATTAGTGTGGAGGCTGCAGGGATTTATGGATGGGATGGTCTGTGAGGCTGCAAAGGGCACAAGCAGCATCCTTGAAGGTCTTTCTATTGAAATTCTGTGGTTTTAAACAAGAAAAGCGTTTGGTCACAACCAGGTAAAGCAGCTTAAGAAAGACCTGACATTTCAGTGAAAAATGTGATATTAATTGTCCTATGTGGATTCATTTGGGGCAGGAGTTTCTGCTGGCCAGGAAGGTTGGAAATCCTCTTAATTCAAGGTGATTTGGGGCATTTTTCACCAAAATTCCTTTGCTTTCACCTGCTGAAGCTCCTTTCTGAGCTGCTCTCAGTATTTGTGCCAAACCCTGATAATGCATCAGCTGAGCCTGCCCAGCCCCAAACAGCTGCAGAGACTCCAAACTGTGCCACAGAAAAGCAAAACTTGGCAAAATTTTCCAGCAAAGAGTTGCAGGAGGGAATTCACCCCTTGCCCAGCACAGCTCTAGAATCCCCTCCTTGTTTCCAGGCTCACACCTGGGTGTGTGGGGATTACACAGCACCTCTGCAAATTGTAGAGCTGTTCACAAAAAAAAACCCCAAAAAGTGTTTTTAAAATTGTGATTTCCTGTTTGCTGTCCCTCTCTGGAGGAGGAGTAGCTGCAGCCTACAGAAGCAGTTTGAGGCTGCTTTTAAAAACTTCCATGTGGGTGTTTGCCAAAGGAGCTTTTGTTTTGTTTTTTTTAATATTTTATTTTCTTCCCTGCTCATGAAACAACTGACTTTTATTCATATTTACACAGTCCCTCAGAAAGCAAATGAAAAACTCGTCCTGAGAAGTTGCAGAGTATTAAATTTGCCAAAAGTAAATGTTATTTTTGGAAAACAAGTTCCAGGTGTGGCTGCCAGACTCCTTCCACCCAAAGCTGCAGCATTTAAGGGAACAAAAGAGGCAGAACACGACAAAAGGAATGTCACTGCTATTGAAATAAAAACAGATTTTGCTCTGAAGTAAAAGCTGCTTGCATTTCACCTGCTTTTCTCAGGGCTGGCAAGGAAATTTGGGGAATTTTGGGGCTCTCAGTCCCCAAAATGATCTGGCAGCCTCCCAAGCCAAGGGAGTCATTTCAGTCACTCACAATGAATAATTTGTCATTTTGGATGTTTTTTTTTTAATTTCTATTTTTCATTCTTGCTCTCCCTGATCCTTTAAGATCCCTCCACACTTATTTATCATCACATACTTTTCTTCTTTGGGTTTCTTTTACCCTGAAATCCCCTGACTCCAGCAGTGATGCACTTTTTAGTGGGTCCTAACTTGCCCTTTAAAGAAATTATTCCTTTGAGGAATAAAACACCCACCTTACCTAGAGTTGATTCTCCCACTGCATTAATTCTATTAATTAATTCTATTTCCTTCACTCCAATTAAATATAATTTCTACCAGCACAAGAGATCCAGCTCACTGTGGCCAGATCCCTTAGGAATTAATGGTAGCTCAGATTTTGGAGTGCTGGTACCAATTTATTGATTTTTATCACAGGAGGAGGTGCTGCCTGCCTTGAAAAAAACCCCACCATCCTCAGCTGCCTCTGGGAGCTCCTGCAGACACAATGCAATTTAAAATAACAGTGATAAAGGAGAAATAATCATTAAAAAAAGGCTTGGTTTACAGCAGAGGCTGGGAAGGGCCAGGCAAGGTCACAGTGCCTGCAGTTGGCTGTTAAAGTTAAATGTGGATTTATCAGGATTGGATCCTCTGTAATAAACCTGCCTGCACACCTGACCTCCCTGAGATCTTTCCTAATGCACAAAAGCATTTTTGTGGGGTTTGGCACAACTTAAAACTCCTCAAGGTCGCTGCAGCAGGCAGAGCAGCCTGTGGTGGGTGAGAGTTTGCACTGGGATGGAGAATTTGGGAATTTCTTGCTCTGTGCATGTGTCCCAGGACCCTGGCCTGCATCCATCCTACCCTGGCCTTGGAAATCCCAGATGTGGTGGCATCATCTCAACTGACCTCCCCAAAACATTTCTGCACTATCTGGTGCAGCCCTTCTCCTCCTGCCCCTCCTCCTCCTCTTCCTCCTTCTCATTCTCCTTCTCCTCCTGTTCCTCTCCTTTTCCTCCTCCTTCTTCTTCTCCTCCTGCTCCTCTTCCTCCTCCTCCTTCTCTTCTTCCTCCTCCTCCTGCTCCTCTTCCTCCTCTTTCTTCTCTTTTTCCTCCTTCTCTTCCTCCTCTTGCTCCTTCTTCATCCTTCTCCTCTTCCTTCTTCTTTTCCTCCTCCTCCTTCTTTTCTTCTCCTCCTTTTCCTCTTCCTTCACCTTCTTTTTCCTTCTCTTCTTTCTCCTCCTCCTCCTCCTCCTGCTCTGGTGGAGGGGAACAAGGGCAGGCTGAAATTCTGGGAGGGTCCCCTGATCCTTTCATTCACCCAGAGCTTCCTGAAGCTTTTCAGCAGCCCTGGGATCTTTGTTTTCCAAGAGCAGGGCAAGGTGCCCTGCGGTGTTCACAGCCCTGTGAGGGCTCTGTGGGGCTGTGCAGAGCATCACAAGGATCTGAATTCGGAGATGCCCTTGCTGCCAGGCCAGGCTTTGCTGTCAGCAGAGTTTTATCCCTGGAGCAGCTCTTCCAGGCTCTGTTTGAAGAGGGAGGCACAACTTGGACGCTGCTTCCCTTCACATCCTCCATCAATCTCCTGCTCCCCTTGGCTGCCTCAGCATATCCCCACTGCTAAAAACCTTCCTCACTCCAAGCAGCAGACACTGAATTTTCTCTTTGCATGGCAGGAAATGCCATCAGACCCTGCTCTGGATGATGCAGAAATGAAGTTTGAGCACAAATCACCGCCCAGGGCAGGCAGAGACACCCACCCCAACAGCTCAGCTTTGGTCACACCAATTCCCTGCAAACTGTTCCCTCCAGGAATTCATGGGCAGCAATCAGATGTTCCCTCACCCTGCTTTTCATCACAGCTCATCAGAAATCGGGATGGGGTCGGGGAAAGGGCAGGGAGAGGCTGAGGCTGAGGAGGGGACGGATCCAGGCTCAGAAGAGGAACTGATGTTGCAGATTTTGCCCTGCTCATTTTACAGTGAGTAAAGAATTAAGGAAGATTGCTGGAAATGTGTCCATTCAGGCAGCAGCTGAATTTCCTGTGAATTGCTTTGGGAGTGAGGGAGGAGGGAAAAGTGTGGAGCCATCACAATGAGCAGTGAGTGACTGGTGAGAACCCAAACCCTCACTCTGCACGTGTGTTCCAACGACAGAAATAGAGATGTGCTCTCATAAAAACCCCTGCTTAGTGAATGAGGGTGAACACAAAAAATAAATCCATCTCCCAGGGAGACAGAGAGCGCAAAATAATTTATCATGGCGTTTGTTTTGGAGGGAGGAGTGGCACCAGGTTTTCCCTGCACCACGAGCAGTGCAGCCCCAGTGGCTCCCACTGCCCTGGGAATGGAGCCAGCTGAGCACAGGGTGAGGAATTGGGTGACAAGGACCAGCCCAAATCACAGAAATATGGGATGGTTGGGGTTGGAAGAACTTTAAAGCCCATCCAGTCCCACCCAGCCATGGCAGGGACACCTTCCACCATCCCAGGCTGCTCCAAACCCCATCCAGCCTGGCCTTGGGCACTGCCAGGGATCCAGGGGCAGCCACAGCTGCTCTGGGCACCCTGTGCCAGCCCTGCCCGCCCTCACAGGGAGGAATTTCCTTCCAATCCCATCTAAATATCCCCCAATATCCTGTCCAAACCCATTCTCTGCCAGCTGAAGTCATTCCCTGTGCCCTGGCACTCCAGGCTCCTGTAAAAATTCCCTGCCCATCAGATTAACCCCGTCACGTGCCAAGCCTGCCCGTGTCCCTGCACCTCACAGGCACTTCTGGGGTCACAGGGAGGGGAGGCTGCTGGGAAACCAGGAGATATTTGGATATTCGTCCTGGATGCACTTGGGAAGAGGGGAGGAGAGGCTGTGCCAACGTCACACCTTTCAAAGCCAGCCAGGGCAACCAGCAAGAAGTGGCTCTGAACAGGGAAGCAGGAAACCCTGAGCTGACACAATCTCCTGCCCTGTTATCTGTACCTTTGGTTTATTATATTTAACCAGGCTTTTGATCTGAAGGAAAAACATCCGAAGAGAAAACAGCACCAAAATCTTGTGTCAGCACCAACTCTGCAGACCCAACAAAAGCTCAGAGCAGCATCAAGCCAGCAGATCCAGCAAACAGCTTTTCTTTGAGCTCTTGGCTTTTTCACAGAAAAGCACATTGCACTGGAATCAGACTTTCCCAACAGGAAGTTTCCATTTGTCACTTACAAAACCAACTCGCTCCCAACAAAATCTGTCATGCAGTTGTTTCAGCTCTGTATTTCTTTTCAGGCTGTGAAGCAGATTCTGAGGCCAATGGAGTGAAGAATCAGATGGAGAAAAATGCCTGGAAAAGACCCTGAGGAGCTGTTCAAGCAGCCCCAGCTGTATTTTAACCTGCTGTGGATGACATTTGGAGATGGAGATTCCACACTCTCGTTATGCACTCTCCCAGGGGAAGCACATGTAGGGATTTTTTTTTAGGCTCTCTCCTAAATCTTCCTTGCTGCTTTTTATTGCTGTGAGTTCTTCTCCTGCCCTCGACAGGTTTGGTTTATTCCTCTTGCTGCAAACACTCCTTCACCTGCACAGCAGCCCCTGAACAGCCCTGGCTGTGCTGTCACTGACACAGAGCCCCCCTGCCCCAGCTCTGCTCATTCCTGACAGCTCCTGGATCCTTCCCGTGGCTTTTCTGAAGTGCAAACCTGAAAAGAGCCCTGGGAGGGAGGATTCCATCCCTGCTGCTCACATCCCACCCCTCTGGATGAGCTCTGCTGCTGCCTTTGCTCTTTCCCAGCATTACCTGGGGGGTTTGGTGATTCCCTGTTTTTTGTGGGTGACTTTCGTGCCCTTTTCCATGCAATCACATCATGGAATCCCAGAATATTTGTGTTGGAGGGGACCTAAAGCCCATCCAGTGCCACCCCTGCCATGGCAGGGACACCTTCCACTGTCCCAGGTGGTTCCAACCTGGCCTTGGGCACTTCCAGGGATCCAGGGGCAGCCACAGCTTCTCTGGGCACCCTGTGCCAGGGCCTGCCCACCCTCCCAGGCTGAACAATCCCAATTTTCTCAGCTTTTCCCAGTCCTCTTGGCCTTTTCTCCATCCTCTCCTCGAGCAGTCAGTGATTCCTGCCTTGGCACAGCTCATCCTCCACCAGCTCCATGGATTTCCTTTGAAGGTCCTTCCCCAGCAGGCACCCAGGGATGGACACAGACTCCCAGAGAAGGTCTCAGCAGGGAGATTGGAATTTTGATCCATCTTCCTGGTTTCTGAGGTGTGGGCACTCAGGTGGGGTAAGGCTGAGCCCACCCAAATCCTCTGCACCCAGTTCCTGCCATGGGACATCTCTGCACCTGGGGGATGCCAACCTGTCACCAGCACATGACACAGTGACCTCTTGCAGTTTTCCATGGCTGATGAGTGAATTCCAGAGAGTGGATCCCACTGCAGAGGCCATCCCACATTTCTCTCCGTTTATTTCCTGCTGGTGTTACTTTTAGCTGGGTTTTTTTTTAAGTCTTCAGCACCCAAAAATGTTTCCATGTGCCAAGATTGGAGCTTTCAGTCTTTCCTGTGTTGCCTATTTTTGGATCCTTGATCTGGGCTCTCCTTGCTGATTTATTTTTAAATAAACAAAAGCTGGAACAATAAATGTCTGGGCACCCAGAGAGTGGTGAGGGATCAGATGTTTGCTAAACAGGAGGGATGTGGAAAAGAAAGGAATTGCTTGGGGAACACTGCAGAGGCAGAAGAGCTCAGCTCATCTGTCAGGGAGAGGTGCCAGGAGGGGAGGGCAGGGAATTCTTGGGATGCAAACACGGAGGGAAGCATTAATCCAAAGCAGAATTAATCTGCTGCCACCATCAGCATTACTGCTAATAACAATAATAATAATAACACTGGGGTGTGCTCACAGCCCTTCCTCATTGCCAGAATTCCAGGCAGCAGCAATTCCTGGCTACTGGAAACCCTTCCTCTGCTCCAAGCTTTTCTTCTCTGAGCTAAGAATTCCCCTGGCACTCCCATCTTACAGATATTTGTGCTCACACCGCCCTGACCTCACCCCAGAACTGTCCCCCACAGGTCAACAACCCAAATTTCTCCTCCCTTTCAGCACTGATGTGGTAAATGGCTGTTCCATGGAGCAGAGAAACCCTGAGCTGCATGGGCAGAAGGAAATCCCTTCTCCCTCCAGTTCCTGATTCCCTGGTTATGTTTTAATCATCCTCCTTGCTGTATTTTATTAAAAGCAAACACAAGTGCAGGAGGGCTGCTTGTTTTCCTCCCTGAGCTGTGATAGAAGGGATCTGATCAATAAAACAGCTCAGCCAAGCAGAGCCCCTGGAAATCTGGCCACTCATAAAAGGCATCTTTGCAATTAGTTTTTATCAGCTCTGTGATTTTCTGCTGACCAAGGAGGCTCCGAAACTCAGACCAAGGAGGAGATGCTTGCTCTGCACTTCCCTGTGGTACACAACAGGCTGGCTTATTTAGGAAGGTTTTGGGAGCTGCAGAGCTGAATTTCCTGTGTCTGTGGCAGTGGGTCCCTGTGCAGCACAGCCTGGAAGTCAGAGCCAGGAGCAGAGAGGGGATGAAGGCAAAGGGGAGGAGGGAAAGGGAATTTTGTTTTCCACGGCAGCACGAGCTCCTGGTGCTTGCACAGAGGGCAACAGGAGCTGTTCTCCTGTCAAATTCCAATTTATGCCCCTGGCCAGTCTGGAAGTTTGGTGACAGCTCAGCAGATATTCCTTGGAGGGCTCAATCTGACTCTGCCTTCTCCTGTTTTGACTTTACCATTTGAACCCAGCAAAGCAGCTGCTGAACACAACATTCTGGTGCTTCTTAACACTCTTGGAAGATGCTTTCCCTTCATCCTTAACCCCCCTGCTCATTTCTATTTCACAGATTCCTTTAGCCTCCCTTATCAGACACCTACATGTCCTAATTTCTAATTTATATTCATTGCTGCGACTTTCTCTTATTTTTCTGGGGATGGTGTTGACTGGGTTTGGGTTTCTATTTTATTTCCTTTTTGCCTTCTCTGCTAAATGATAAAAATTTTGCTTGGCGGTTTTTCCTGAGAGGGAAAACGTGTTTTTTTAACAATCCCATGGAGGGCCCATGAAGAAGAAACATGTTCCACTGCTTTGGCTGATCCAAAATCAGCCCTGAGTTCTGGCAGACAGAGCTCTGAGAGGGGTTTTAATGGTGGCAGCTTTCATTTCAGTGAGGTTAAATCATCCATAAAGAGCCAGATCACCACAAACATCCTCCTCAAAGTTTTCTGGAGCCAGCCTGGCTCTCACCTTACCAATAATTTCACCACAAAGCCCCAGTCCAACACCCTCTGCTTCAGCTGAGGAGCCCCAAAAGAGCCAGGACACCTCAGAACAATTTCTGGAACACTGAGCAGGGAAGATTTCATTTGCTGGATGCACAGGTTCAGCTGCATCCTTCAAGTCTTGCCAGGAAGATCTCTGAGAAAGTTTTAATTATGACCTTGCTGATGTTAAAGCAGCCCTGGCACACCACAAAATAAGGGATTCATGAGGCCAAATTAACCCTTCTGCACCTGGAGAAGATCCTGTGAGCTTTCCATGGGTGCTCTGAGAGCTGGCAGGGATAATGTGGGATTTTACTCACTTCGAGGATTCCCAAGCATAAAGGGGGAAACCTCAGGCACAGCTCAGGTGTGGACACAAAGAAAAGAGAGGAGGACGTGGTTTGGGGTTTGTTTGGGAAGACAAAGAGGCTGAGAAGGGGCAGTGCTGGGGATGGATGGGTTGGAGCTGCTGGCCCAGGATCAGCGTCCCCCCTGTCCCCATGGGAGCTGCAGGGACAGGACTGCTCTGTGTCCCCTCAAAAACCAAACCAGGGGAAAAGTCCAAGCAAATCAGGAGCCTTGCAGGTGGCTCAGGGGGTCCTGGCTGAGCTGGGACAGAGCCCAGCCCTGCTGCTCTGTGCCACCAGGGCAGGGTGCTGGCCCAGCAGGGCTGGGGAGGCAGGACTGGGAGCCTGGCTGCAGCTGGAATGGGATCTCACAGAGCTCGTTTTCAGAGGTGTTGAGTCTGTGCAAAGCTCCCTGATTTCAAGCAGAAGTGTGGGGGTGAGATGCAGGAGATGAGGGCAGGGTGGAGGAGGTGGGGATGACATTCACTGGTGGCTCTGAGCTGCTGCCTCAGCTCAGGGAAACACAGAACCCACAGGACAATGATCTCCCTGCTCAGCTCAGTGCAACAGGTCCAGCTCCAAACCAAAGCCAGGCTCTGTAAAACCCATCTGGGAACAACCAGCCCCTCCTGGCTGCACCAGGACATGCCAAAAACACCCAACACCACCCACAAAGAGGGGAACAAAGTGGCTTTTCACCCTCATCTGCCCATGCCAGGCTGGTGGCAGGACCCAGGGGGGACTCTCTGGAGCAGCTTCTGCACCTCCAGAGATGTTCTCTAATTGTTTCCCTAATGACATCAAATTGCCCAAGCTCCATTTGTGCTCCTGCAGAGTAATTTGCTGTCCCCCCTGCCCTGTGTCTCTGCTTGTACCCCACGTCTGCAGCCACTCCTCAGGGCTGAGGGGAGCCTGAATTAGATTATGGGCTCTAATAAAAATGAGTCTAATGGAATTGCACAACGAGACCAGATGAAAGTCAGCTGCTTTGCAAATCCTGGGCTTGGGTTGGTGTTAGCTGAGGGAGCAAGCACACGGATCATCCCTCTCCCACCTCCTGGCCCCACACATCCACCCTCAAGAGGCAAAGGTAACATCTCCCTGACAAATAATAATATAATAAAGGCAGACCCACAAAAAAATGCACCAGGGAGAGCAGGGAATGCCAGGGAACAGAAGTGCAAGGAGTAAAATGCAAAAGCCATGAAGCACTTTCCCATAAACTGCACCACAACGAGGTTTTTCACACTCTGCTTCCTCGAGAAATCGACCAGGTTTACAAAGAAACATTGGCACCATTTAATTGGGTGTATTGGTCTTTTTAGAAAGATTTTTTTTTGGAGAGACTACCTAAGGAATGAGGCACAGGAATGACAATGCCAGAACAGGGGACAGTCTCTGACTTGACACTTGTCAATGTCCTTTTTGCAAATGAGCCAGGGAAGCCCTAAGTGGACATTAATTAATTAATTAGTAGTGTTCCCATGAGAGATTTTCTTTGACCCTCAGAACCTGGCACTGTCACCTCAGATTTTAACCACAGGGTTCTCAGGATTTGCACCAACATTCACTGCAGTCACAGAATCCCAAATCCCAGAATCATTCCCTCCCAGCCCAAGCTGTGCCTGATCCCCTCCTTGTCCCCAGCCCAGAGCACTGAGTGCCACAGCCAGGAATTCCTTGGACACTTCCAGGGATGGGGATCCAAACCTCCCTGGGCAGTTCCAATCCCTGAGCACCCTTTCCATGCAGAAATTCCTGCTGGTGTCCAACCTGAGCCTCCCCTGGCCCAGCCTGAGTCCTCGTGGATCCCAAAGCAGCTGAATCCAGGGGAGCTCCTCAGAAAAATAACTCAGATAATTTCCATCTATGAACAAACCCAGCCAGGGGCAGCCCTGCCCTGCTCCCTGCATCCTCTGTCCCACGTGCAGCTGCATCTCCCCTGAATTCACCTGGAAACTCCCTCCACAAATTCCAGATATTTCCCACCCAAAGGGCCCAGCCCCATTCTGGCAGGCACCTGTCCCTTGCTCTTTGTCCTGCCCCAAACTTCCTGGAATACCTGGAAAAGGGCAGCAAACATGGAAAACACGAGGCATGCCAGCTGGCTGCAGAGGATGGAGAGGAGGGAGGGGAGAAGCAGAAGCACTGCTGGCACAGGAGCAGGAGCACAGTTGGCACAGAGGAGCTGGATGTACAATTTGGAAACTTCCTAGAAGGGCTTAAAGAGCCAACAGGCTCAGTCAGAGCACTCTCACTTTTAAATCAGTGTTTACAAAGCCCTGGGCAAACTCAACTGTTTCTGTCTGTCACTGGTCAGAGCCTGCTTGAGGAAATAAACACACCTTGGTGTAGAAGGAGTTGTTATTTAAGCACCCTCAGCCTGACCCATGTTTGTTTTTCAACGGCGTTATTGGACAGCTGACAGAGCCAAGGTCAGGCTGGCAGGGGGAAGAGGCACAGGGAAGATCCACAGGGAAGAGGCACAGGGAAGAGGCACAGGGAAGAGGCACAGGGAAGATTCACAGGGAAGAGGCACAGGGAAGAGGCACAGGGAAGAGGCACAGGGAAGAGGCACAGGGAAGATCCACAGGGAAGATCCACAGGGAAGAGGCACAGGGAAGATCCACAGGGAAGATCCACAGGGAAGATCCACAGGGAAGATCCACAGGGAAGATCCACAGGGAAGATCCACAGGGAAGATCTCAGAGGTGAGGAAGGTTCTGCTGCTCCTTGCCCATCACAGCAGCCCCCATTCCTGCTGGGAATGCTGCCATCCCTGGGTCCACCTGTGGCTCTTCCCCCAAGGAGTGGAACTGCACAACCGCTGCACGTCCCTGGGGAATGACCTCAGCCAGGCCATCCATGGCCTTCTGCTACACTGACAAAATCCAAATAATCTCCTAAAAAGCTCCACCCTGCCTTTGCCGAGTGAAACCAGCCAACTGCAGTAATGGGGGACAGAGAAAAACCATCCTCCTTCAAGAAACACTGGGAAATATTCCCATTAAAAGGCAAGGATTTTGGTTTTAAGAAGAAATGAAGTCATAATGACACCACACATTTCAAAGCACACTCCGGGCTGTCCTGGTAAACCAGGACTTGGCTCCTTCCTCACCGCCCTCAAGCAGCACAAACTTGCAGCTGGGTAATTGTTTTAATTACTCACCCTTCTATCAAGTTTCTGGGGGTGAAGTTTGTTTTGGAGCAAGGGGAGATGCCTCAGGGGGTTGAGGAAGTGACACTGTTCTCTCACTCCCAGCACAGCTCTGTCTGTCAGATCCACAAACTGGCTCCAGTCCCAGCCCCTGGATCAAAGCTTGAGCAGGAGCTGCTGTGAGCTTCCCTCACTCTGGAGTAATTCTGAGCAAGCCCCAACAGCAATGAAATGCTTCAACCTCAGTGACAGGAGCTTGGAACGGATACAGAGCCTGGGGAGCTCCAGAGCCTTGGCACTCTGGACCCGGGGACACAACGGGCACAGCACAGCCCTGGAAAACACCTTCCTTCACCCCAATCACAGAATTGCCAAGGCTGGAAAACCCCTCTGAGATCCTCGAGTCCAGCCATCCCCCCAGCACTGCCAAGGCCACCACTGAAGCGTGTCCCCAAGCGCCGCGACTGTCCCCAAGCGCCGCGAGCTGCCCGTTCTTTGAGCTCTGCCAGGCACAGCCTTTCATCCTCACTTCAGCGAAGTTTCCCACCCGTGCAGAGCCCGCCGAGCCTCCCCTCCCGTCCCGGCGACTTCCCCTGTGCCAGGGGCTCCTGCTCTCTGCCAGCCTCAGCCCCGGTCCCGCTGCGGCTCGGTGCTGCCCGTTTTGTGCCCGCTTTGCCGGGCACGGGAGCCGCGCATCCCGCTCGGTGCCAGCTTCACCTGCGCAGCCACACACGCAGCGACCTTCCCTCGGCTCCCTCCGAGCGCTCCGGGGCTCTGCTGTGCCCCGAGGGGACACCGGGCACGGGGGACACCGGGCACGGCACACGGGGGGACACTCCCAGGTGCGGGATGCGGGAGGCACACGGGGGGAGACAGGGCACGGGGGACACCGGGCGCACAGAGGACACCGCACACGGGGGACACCGGACACGGCACCCGGAGGACACGGGGCACACAGAGGACACTGCACACGGGGGACACCGGACACGGCACACGGGGGACACCGGACACGGCACCCGGGGGACACCGGGCACCGTGTCCAAGGCTTTCCTTGCTGCCCGGGGGACATCGGTCACCGCACCCGCATCCTCACCCGCATCACTCCCGCCACTTCCAGGCTCTCCCAGAGCGAGGAGGGCGAACAGCTCCCCCCGGAGCGGGTTTGTCACCATCCCCACCGGACCCCCCCATCCACGCTCTCCCTCCGCCGCCTCCTGCTCACCATGGCCGGGGCAGAGCCCGGCGGCTCCCGGTGCGGCTCCCCCGGCGCTGCCGCTCATCCTGCCGGGGCAGGACGGTGTCGGCGCTGCCCAGGTGCGGGATGCGGTGTGTCCTCCCCTCCCCCGTACGGGATGCGGTGTGTCCTCTCTCCCAGGTGCGGGATGCGGTGTGTCCTCTTTCCCAGGTACAGGATGCGGTTTGTCCTCCCCTCTCAGGTACGGGATGCGGCGTGTCCTTCCCTCTCAGGTACGGGATGCAGTGTCTCCTCCTCTCCCACGTGCGGGATGCGGTGTGTCCTCTCTCCCAGGTGCGGGATGCGGGGCTGCGGGGCTGCGCTCCCGCCCGTGGCTCCGCCCCGCACGGAGAGCGGGGGATGCCCGGCTCTGTCCCCGCCCCGCCCGGGGAAAACCGGGGCCGTTCCCCCCGAGAGACCAACCCCGAGCTCTCCCGGTGTGAGCGCTGTGGGCAGGGCACCTCTCTCTTTATCCCGGTGAATTCCTGCTGGTGCTTCTCCCCCGCGTTCGGAGCAACTTCAGGGATCGGTGGTTTGGTTTGGTTTGGTTTGGCTGCTTGTGTGCAGGAGGGAAGTGGAGCAAGCCCATCTTGCTCGATAGGAACTGCTTTTTAAAGATCTGAGGGGTTTTGGCAAAGATCTTTCAATGGATTTGTCAAAACAAACAAAAAAATTGGCGGCATTTCCAAGCACGCTGCGAAGGCTTTTTCAGTCGCAGCATCAATCCAGCTCCCCTGACATTATTGGAGCTTTGGCAGCTGAAACCTGGCCCTGACACACTTAACAAAGCTCAGTCTTGGCAGAGCAGGACACCACAACCAGCTCATCGGCTGAACTTTTAAAATACCCACTGAAATATCAGACTGAGCATAAACCCAGGATCAGAGCAGCTCCAGGTGTGGTCACCTTCACCCTTCACTTCTGGGGTCTGGGGGTTTGGGGGTTTCAAACTCCAGTGCCTTTGTACTGGCTGGGATTTCTCAGAGCAGAACTGCATCTCTGGATTCACGGGGACACCCAGAGCACACTCAGCTTCAGAGAACTGATTTGGTTTTGGAGCATTTCCCTGTCTTTTAATCACAGCTGAGGTCCTGGCCCCTGGAAAAAGGACATCCCCAATTGTGTGTGGATGCAGGAGAAACCAGAGCACCCACAGAATTGCAATATCTGCTGCTTGCTGACAAAATCAATCAAAAAAGTAAATGTATATTAAACACATTATCAGCTTGCTTGATAGGACTCATTTTTTTAAGATCTGGGGGGTTTTGGCAAAGATTTTTCAGTGGATTTCTCAAAAATTTGGTGGTGTTTTCAGGCAGTGCAGGCAAACACCTCCCAGGCTGCCAGGCTTCACGTGTGCTGCATGTGTTTGTCCATCACTATAGAAACTGAAAGACAGAGAAAAAATAACATTTACAAAAGTAAAACACATCCAATCCATGAAGAAATATGTCACAGTTGGGATCTTCTCAGACTCAAAGAAGCAAAACCAAAGTGAATGAGGCTGGTCTGGGTGGAGCTGTTAAAGAGCTCCTGAAACAATTTTGGTTTGCCTTTATTTTCCTCTCCATGGTACTGATGTGAGTTTTCTGCTCATTTTTAGTATTTACTAATAGTAGATATGAGTGGTAGCTACTCATTAGTGTAGCCTCAGTTTTAATGATTAATTTATATATAAATAGATGTGGCTTGATGTCTCTTCATAGAGCAAACAATTTTAATTTTTCCTGGCAAGATCTGAGTGCACAGAGCAGCTCCTCACCTGCCTTCCAAGGTGATCTCCAGGATCTCCAGCAGCAGCTCCTCAAGGGAAAAAATGGCACAAAAGGGAAAATTCAGCGTGGAGCCCTGAGCCAAACCCATCCTGAGTCTGCAGGAGGGGGAGAACTGAGGTTAAATTGGTTTTTGTGCTCTCCTGTCGATGCTTGAGGGGGTTGAGGGCCAGCAGGGTTCAAGCTGCTCAGGGGAGGGGATTTGGTGCCTGGAGAAGGCAGAGCCCAAGCTCCTTCCATCTCTGGCTGTTCTGAACCCCAGAGCTGTCACCAGCTGTGGCCATGTTCCATCCCACCTCCTCTTAATGCAGGTTCCTCTGCAGGAGTGAAAAAAAAAAAAAAGGAAAAAATGGAATTAAATGGAATTAAATTTTTAAACTGTAAATTTGGAAAGGATTACAGAGGGACATAAAGCACTGGGGGGGGGGGGGNNNATAAAAGGGTGTGGGGGGGGGGGTGTTGTTGGTTTTTGGGGTTTTTTTTGTTTTTTTTTTTTTGTTTTGTTTTGTTATTCCTCCCCTCCTCTTTTTCTTCCTGCTCTAACAGTGATGAATCCCAAGATGTGGTTGAGAAGGAGAGTGGCTGAGTGATTCATCGGGGCTGAATCACGGCCACTCTGCAGAGGAATTCGCTGCTGCAGGTGTGGCTCCATCCCTGCTCTGGATCCCTGCTGCACCCCCAGGAGCACAGAGGGACAGACCCAGCTCTGGGTGTGTCCCCTCTGAGCTCTCCCTGGTCTCCTTTGCCCACGTGGGCGGGATTTTATCAAAAAGGAGCTGAATAAATCGAATTTCTGAGGGTTTTACCCACTGCTGGATCACGCAGCCTCCCACTCCCCTGGGGAAGAACTTTCCTTCTATTCCATTTTAAGTGCAAGCTTTCCACCCCTCTCTCTGTCAGAGATTCCCCCACTAATCCTGGGATGCAGCAGCAATTGGTACCCAGAGCTAAGCTGGAAAATCGGGATGCAGCAGCTGAATTCCTGGGATTTCCCAGTGGTTGGATTTTTCTGAAGCACATCAGAGGAGAGGCAGCAGAAAAATTCTGGTCTGCAGCTGATTTACAGCATCAGCTGGGCTGATGCTTGTCCTTACAGGGAATTTTGTCTCTCTGTTGTCACCACCTCTATTCACACCCAGAACACTCTGGATTGCCAGGAATCCACATTCCCAGACTCCTGGTGAAAGATTTCATCCAAGCCAAGGTGGGGAGCAGTTCAAAGCTGAAAGGATCAGAAAGAAGAGAGTCACCCTGGTGATTCCTGAGCAGACAGGATTTTAAATAATCCAACTCTGCCATCTGTGGTAGGAACTCTCCCTGTTTGCAGAGCACTCTGATCCATTCCCCACAGGTTATTTATAGCACTACCTGCAGACACAAATCTAAAACCCAGCTTAGGGCAGGTCTGACTTCCAGCTTTAAAGGAGAACATCTGGGTCATTTTTACTGGTGTAACTATCACTGTTCATCACACAGACATTGTTAGTTCAGCTTTCCTTGGAGGGGCACAGAATTATTTTACAGGCATTGAAAGACCCTCTCAGAGTGACCCTTGCAGATATTTGTTATCTCAGGACCAAAGGTGGAATCAGAGCAAGGGACAACCATGTCAGCATCATCTGGAGAGCCAGAGCTGGAGGCAAATCCCACATTTACAATGGCTGGAAACTCCTAAACAACCCCTCAGAAATTTTAGGATGAGTCTCCTCCTGGGAGTTTCTCTGACCCATCTCAATCTCTCTCTGTAGGCCACAGAAGTGTGACAGAACTTTCCGTAATTTTCTTTTAAGTGTTTTTTTTCCTCCTAAAATTCTATTTCTAATGAAAAATTCCCACTTGGTTCTCTGCTCCAGCGAGGAAGTTTTGGAAGAAAAAGCAAAAATCCATTTCCTGCCATTCCCCCAGTGCTGAGTGGTGCTTGGGTGTTTGTCCTGCCCTGAGACTCTGCAGAGCTCCCTTCCCTGCCCCTGCCAGAGCACAGGGATGAATTCAACAAATGTGGAGCTGCCTCACTTCCATGTGAGTGTGATTCCACATTTCCATGTGAGTGTAATTCCACATTTCCATGTGAGTGTAATTCCACATTTCCATGCAGGATGAGGCTGTGCGTGATTCCATGTGAGTGTAATTCCACATTTCCATGTGAGTGTAATTCCACATTTCCATGCAGGATGAGGCTGTGTGTGACTCCATGTGAGTGTAATTCCACATTTCCATGAGGATGAGGCTGTGTGTGACTCCATGTGAGTGTAATTCCATGTGAATACTGATAACTGATGTGGCTGTGAATAGCAGAGCTGAGTGAATCATTCACCATGGATTATTGACAGGATTAATTTTACCTCTTTTTCTGCTCTCAGGATGCCCACAAGTCCCCCCCCACTGAATTTATTTCCCCCCCTCTTTTATGGAATATTTCTGGAGACAATGTAGATTAAAGCCAAGTAATTTTCCTCCTCTTTGCTGTCAGGTTAACCCTTGCAAACTCTCCCTGCAAGTGTCTCCTGTGCTGGCATCTCACAGGTTTTGCACATCAGCTCTTCTCCAGACAGGACACCCCCAGTTCTGTGTGCTGGCATTTCTGTGTCCCCTCCCTGCACGTGACAAAAATCCTGAGCGTGGCTTCCCTCGGCCAGCCAGCACCACATGGATGATTTGGGACGTTTTGGGATAATTTGGGATGATTTTTCCCCAACAGGCCAAGGATTGCTCCTTGGAGATGGCTGCAAACCCTGCAGGGGCCCGAGGCTGCTGTTTCCATGGCAGCACATCCCTGATTGCACTGGTGAGCAGCCCCAGCATTCAACACAAACCAAAATAAATCTGCACAGAGAATTCTCCCTTCCACCCTCGGCTTTGGGGACCCTGCACCCTTTGCTCCCTGCTGGAATCCTCAGGCTGCTGCTGTGGCTTTGCCCTCTGAGCTCCCTGGTGCTGCTGGAGCTGGGAGCAGTGCCTGGGGTGTTTGGGGTTTCTGTGAGATGCAAAACCAATTTCCCCAAATCCTTCACCTGCTTAGTGAGGCAACATCGTTTCTGATTCCCGATTCCCTATTAAAAACCTTCAAATGGAAAATGGAAAAGAAGGAGAATTCTTTATTCAGAGCTGTTCAGAGAGATGAAAAGAGGCTGCAGGTGCTCTGCAAACCCTTCCTGCCAACCTCCAGGGGTAAAAGCAGCCCGTGCCCAGGGCAGGGAGTCCCAGATGGAGCTCCCTCACTTTCCTTTAATGTTTCCAGGATGACATCCAGGGATCTGCAGGGCAGGAGTTAAGCCAGAGCTGCCCATCTCTTAGCTTAGGTTTAGGCCAGGCTTTAGTAAGATGGACACAGGGCTTTTCCCCTCTCTGGGGGATTTACACAACCAGCCCTGAGTTCAATAAATGCAGAAAATAATTCCGTATTTGCCCTTCCAATTCAGTGTTTTCCCTTATAGGAAACAAACACCAGGAGTTCCCCACGCAAATTTAACTCACCTTTTTAACCCTCAGCCACGTTCTCATCTCCTTTCTGCAGTTTCCACCCTGGTTTGGACAAAATTCAGGGCAACATGCAGAAAACCTCGAAGGCAAAGTCATTCTGCAGCTTCCCAGGCACAGCAGGTGTTTTAGGCTGAGAGGGCACAGGAGGATGGGCTGGGACAGGGTGGGGAGGGCTCAGCAAGAGAAAATCATCTTTCACCAGCAGCAGCTGCTGGGATTCCTCTCTGGGGCTACACAAAAAAAACAACAAAAAACAACAAAAACAAAAACAAACCCCCCCAAAAAAAACAAACAAAAAAAACCCCACAAAAAACACAAAAAAACCCCAACCAACCAAACAAAACCAAACAACAAACAAACAAAAACAAAGAACAAACAAAAAAAAAACAACAAAACCAAAAAACCAAAACAAAAAACCAAAAAGCAACACCGAAAAAAACAAAAAAAACCAAACAAAAAACACCCCAAAACCAAAAACAACAAAAAACCCAAAAAACAAATTAAAAAACCCAACCCCCCAAAAATAAACAACAACAAAAAAACCCCAACCAACCAAACAAAACCAAACAACAAACAAACAAAAACAAAGAACAAAAAAAAAAAAAAAGGGAAAAAAATTAAAAAAGAAATAATTGGTCGGTTGTGGTCCAGTCGAAGTGCTCAGGGTGGGGACAGCGGAGCCGTGTGACACAACGCTGCCATCCTGTGGCAGGTGACAATCGGGTCACCAACAGCTCCCACCTGCCCTGCGTGCTTTTGGGGTTTTCGTTATTTTGGGATAATTCAGAGCTGCCCCGTCCCTGTGCGATGCTGTCCCCAGGAGCAGAGCAGGGCTGGCAGGGCAGGGGACACCCCACTGCCACCCGTCACATGTACAGGAAATATTTGTAAGAGATCCAAGATCCACTAAAAGCCGTTTTCTTTAAAAAGAATCAATTAATGTGATGTAGAAAACACAGATTCCTTGGTGAGGATGGTCTGAAATAAAAACAATTCGGAGATGTCAGCACTCAGTGCTTTTATTTCTGCTTTGCTTTGGTGAACTTTGGGATCTGTTATCCCAAAGCCTCAGCTGCTGCCAGGCTTGGCAGGTATTTCACAATACATTTCATCTTTATACAGAAAGCACAATTGTACCTGCTGAAACACTCCCCAGTCGCCAAAGAAAGAAAACAAAAGAGACATTTTCTTCTTGGTGCGCTCTTTTCTCAGCCTTTAGACTCTAAAAATCACCTTTTCTGTGGCTCTTTTTCTGTAACTATGTGGGTTATACACTTTTTTTTTTATTTTAAAGATGCGCCAGCCGTCTCCATGTTGTGGTTGCCAAGAATTCAGGTACTTACCTAAATCCCAGAACTGTGAAATATAAAACAAAGCTGCAGGATTTTAAAGAAATGCCAAGGGCAGCAGATGACCAGAGCTGCTCCAGTGCAGGTGGAACTGGAGCCCAGGGAGGGGCAGGTCCTGGGACCAGCCCCGGACACAAAGACACCAGACACAAAATGGGACAAATTGGCTGCATCCAGGATAAAAAAAAAAGCAAAGGGCAGAGCCGGTTCAATGGCAAAGCAGCAATCACAGGAAGATTTCGCAGCCCCTGGGCTGACTCCTGTGCTTTGGAGGAGATCACAAAGATCACAGCCGTGCTGCCTGGGAGGATCCTGGACACTGCAAGAATTTTACCCAGAGTCATTTTCCTCCTCGGATCATCTCCCATCATCTCATCCTGCCCTTCCTCTTCTCCTGTCCCTCTGCAGGAGCTGAGGGGAAGCTTTTCTCCCAAGCCACTCTCTGCTGGCTCCTGTGTCACCAGGGTGATGCATGGACTGTCCCTAACCCTGACTTTTATCCCAGAAAATCCAGTGCCATCCCCTGCAGTTCCCTGCTCTCTGTCTCCAGCTCAGTTTTGTCTGCTGGGGGCAATGCTCATGGGTGGGTAAGCACAGGCTGGCAGCACATTAATTTCTCTGGAGCACTTAGAGAGCTGCAGAAGCAACTTCTTGCCATCACAGGGTTTTGTTTTTTGGTTTTTTTTCCAGGAACTCTGGGAGTGAGCAGAAGAACCCTCCCTGCAGCGATCAGTGTCTGCAAAGCTTTGCAGAGGGGAAGCAATCAGCACCAGCCACAACCTTTACTCCTCCAGCTTCCCCAGAGGGAACATTTCAAAGCATCAAAAGGATTTCAACCTGTCCTGAGCCATAATTAACAGTTGCACAGTCAGCTCTGACTGGGGCTGACAAAGCCTCAGCAGCAAATCCTCTTTATCACACTGCTGGGGTATTTATGGAGCCACAGGCAGGCAGGGGGCACAGGGAGGAGGAGGAGGAGGACAACAAGGGAGCTGCTTGCCAGGGGGGATAACATTTGCTTTCAGCTGCCTGGCCTTTCCTCAGCCCCTGGGGAAGCTCCCAGAGGGATCCTGGGGTGCAGCTTTTGGCTGTGGGACCTTTCCCAGCCTTTAGACTTTAAAAAAAGCACCTTTTCTGTGGCTCTTCTTCTATAGCTATGTGGGTTATGCACTTTTTTATTTTAAAGATGCAGCAGCCATTTCCATGAGCTGTTGTGGTTCCCAGGAGTCCAGGTACTTACCTAAACCCTAGAACTGTGGAACATGAAAGCAAACTGCAGGATTTTTAATAAATGCCAAGGGCAGCAGATGACCAGAGCTGCTCCAGTGCAGGTGGAACTGGAGCCCAGGGAGGGGCAGGTCCCGGGGCCAGTCCCCAATTGGAACATTGGCAAACAGGGGTTTGGCATCAGGCTGGTGTCCTCACCAGGAGCCCTTCCACCACCAGGAATTGTCCCTTCCTGCTCTCATCTCCCTCCTCCAGGAGACCCCAGTGATGGAGGCCAGCCTGAGCTTCCACAACTCTGATCATAAACTGGCCTTGGACCGTGTCATTTGTCCCTCCTCTGGAACATTTACAGCCCTGGGCTCTTCACAGAAAGTGATATAAAAATAACAATTTATTGTTATTTTTATATCATAAGTGATATAAAAATAGCAATTCCCCCTGAGTGCCTTGGCAGAGTGTGGGGACAGGAGGAGCCCTGGGTCCTGGGCATGTTTGATGGGCTGGAAGGGGATGCTGGAGCTGCTGGGATGGCAGAGCTGGGCAAGCAGGCAGGGCAAGGGCTACCAGCAAGATGCCAGGTGCTGGAGAGGACAGGCAAGGAAAAGTTACCAGCCCTGAAATCTGCTGGGTATCTCTGGCATTGTCCCAGCTCTGCCCACGTGAAGATCAGTGTCCCATTGGATGCAGGATCTCTGCTCAGGATTGCACCAGCCTGTGCCAAGGAATTACCAGCACTGGGTTTATTTCCTGACCGTAAAGGATCTGAAGCCGAACTAAAACAGTTTCATTTTCTCCATAAACAGTCTTGTAAAGAAATGCTGCTCAAAAGGGAAGGGTGGTCAGGAAACAGGAGTTTTGCTGAGCCCCTGAAGTGCCCCATTCCTCTTTGTTCTGTGGCTGATGTAACTCCCTGGGGAGTTTCCTCCTGCTGGGATGGCCTCAGAGGATCCTTGGAAAGGCTCCTGGGAGCTGCATCCCACCCACACCTGAGCACAAATATCCATCCCCCTGCAAGGAGCTCTTTGGGCAGTTCAGTCCCCCTCGCACAGCCTCACCCCAAGGACTGCAAGCAGCCGGGCACATGGTTTAAAATAACTTTTAAACCCATTTAAAATCATCTTTTAAACACAAAAAGGCATTTTCCTGAGCACAGCCGCAGGATTCCTTTCCCATACACTTTATTTACAGCAGTCTCCCATCCCTGGGATTCCAAGCCACAATTCCCTCCAGCAGGATTTGTTTTGGGGGTGGGAATGGGATGATGCTCCCAGTCCCTGCCATGACAGGGTGGAATGGGATGGGTTTTTGGGTCCCTGAACACGGCAGGGAGGAATGGGATCGGTTTTGGGGTCCCTGTTCATATCAGGGTCAATGGGATGGGTTTTGGNTCCCATCCCAGCCGCTGGCAGAGCATCCCAGCCCCTCCTGCGTCCTGACAGCACGAACACCGAACGTGCTCCCGAGCCCATCCCCTTTGGAAACTTTTCCTGGCTCACAGGGCTACAAAGACACCTGGAAGTTCATGTCTTCGGGCTCCGGGAGAGCAGCCTGTCTGTCCTTGCTTTCCCGCTGGTGCCGGCGCTCAGCAAACTGCACAGCATCGTGGATGCAGTGGAAAGCCAGCTGGCCCCCAGTGCCGCTTTCCTGGCCAGCCCAGCCTCCCTCCCGCAGCCGCTGGCGGATGGAGGGGTTGCAGTTGGCCAGGAGCACCTGGACACCGACCTCCTTGTAGTCGTGGTGTGTCTCCTTCAGCACGGACAGACCCGCGGTGTCAATGAACTGCATGGCCCCGCAGTCCAGGATCAGGGTGTGCATGTCTGGGGAGGGGGGACAGGGATGTGCTGGGGGCTTCTCAGTTCTTCTCCTGGCCTGTTTGAGGCAGCCAAACCCAGTGCCCAAAAAGCCCCTGCTGGTGCCGGTGTCTGTGTGTCCCTGAGCCCTCAGCAGGACAGGATTGAGCCCGGTTTTCTGGTACAGCACAGCCTTGAAATAATCCTTGTTGGCGTAGTACAGCGAGCACTCAAAGCGGAAGATTTTGATGTTGGCGATGCTGCTGAGCTGTTTGTAGGTGGCCTGGTCCTCGTAGACCTCCCTGTCGCTGACCTTGCCCAGCAGCGTGGCCCGGGGTCGCTGCGTGCGGAAGATGACGCAGAGCAGGGCGAAGCAAACGCCCACCAGGAGCCCGATCTCCGTGGTGACCAGCGTGGAGCACAGCATGGTGGCCCACCACACCACCGTGTCCAGCTTGCTGAGCTGCCACATCCTGGGCGTGTCACGGAACTTCCTGAGGCCACCGCGCAGGTTGACGATGGTGACCACCCCCAGGATGGAGGTTTGGAGCGAGTAGAAGAGCGGGGCGATCCACAGCAGCACCAGCAGCAGCACCAGGGAGGTGACCAGCCCTGACACCTGGGTCTGGCTGCCCGTGGACTCCTTCAGCAGGGTCTTGGTCAGGGCAGCAGAGCTGGCAAAGCAGTAGAAGAAGGAAGGGATGAGGTTGCACAAGCCAATGGCGATCATCTCCTGGTTGGCGCTGACGGCGTAGCCGTGCTTCTTGCCAAAGATTTCCGCCAGGGACACGGTCATGGCAAAGCCAATGATAGCAATGGGCACAGCATCCACTGCCAGGCTGGGAAACAGGCTGGTGTCTGGCACAGTGGGTTTCCTGAAGCCGGTGGGGATGTCCCCACACACGGCAGAATTGTAGCGCTGCTCAAAGTTGAAGTAGTAGGAGATGATGGTGGCCACGATGACCACCAGCAGCTCGATGGGGAAGGGCGCCTTCATCCTCGCCTTGTAGCGCTCGTTGAGCTCCTTGACAGGCACTATGATGGCCAGAGCCACCAGGCTGGTGACCAGGTCACAGATGTTGGTGTTGTGGATGTACCTGAACAGGTCCACCCAGGTGAGGATGAAGGAGCCCGCCCCCTCACGACGAGGGATTTTCAGCCCCAGCAGGTATTTCATCTGGGAGGTGATGATGGTGAGGCTGGAGCCGGCCACGAAGCCACCCAGGAGAGGCTCTGACAGGTAGACAGCCACGAAGCCCAGCTGTAAAACCCCCAGCAGGATCTGAAAAGCAAAGCAGCCACAGCTTCAGCAGGGGTGAGAAGGGCTGCAGGGGGTGGCTGGCCATTCATGTCACTTTGCTGCCACTTTAAGCATCTCTGGCTACTCTGTGCCAAGCATTCCATGGGCGGGATTTGTCTTCAGGAGTTTATCTGGGGTGTGGAAAACTAGAGAGACCTGCCTTTAACACTTCTGTGTGCCTGGGGATGCCACACAAAAAACCCCAGGAGGTCCCTGCTGCTGCCTCCCATCAGAGCAGCTCTGGGTATCACTCACTTGTGGTGCTCTGAATTTTAGTCATCCCAGTGGAAAAGTCTGGAATTTGTCACAGAAATGCCAGTGACAGCTGGGCCTGGACAGTGGGGACAGTGCCAGGGAGCACAGCAGGGTCCTCGAGGGTTTTCCTTGTCAGCCCCAAACCTGCTCTAAGCTGCAGGGCTGAGGTGCTGGGAAGGTTCTCAGATCCTTCTCCTCTCTTGCTGTGTCTCATCCTCAGGATGTTTCAGACACATCCAAGGACCTGGCTCACCCGTGGAGGAAAACAATCCCCACCCAGCTGTGTTTGCACTTTTAAAATCACTGCATTCACACACACTCGAGGGTGTCAGGGTCTAGAAATGTTTCTCTGGAACCAACACTTAGAGATCCCAAACTCAGAGAAATTCCCAGGAGGAAACAGCACAAGAGTACCTGGTAAAGACAAACCAGAAAGCTCAAGGAAAGGCCACGGTGATGGCACAGCAGCTCCTGTCACAGCAGGAGACACATCCAAGGACCTGGCTCACCCATGGAAGAAAACAACCCCCACCCAGCTGTGTTTGCACTTTTAAAATCACTGCATTCACACACACTCGAGGGTGTCAGGGTCTAGAAATGTTTCTCAGGACTCTTCAGTCTGAACCAACACTTAGAGATCCCAAACTCAGAGAAACTCCATAAAAAAAAAAGCACAAGAGTGGCCGCGTGTACCTGGTAAAGACCAACCAGAAAGCTCAGGGAGAGCGCCACGGTGATGGCATAGCAGCTCCTGTCACAGCCCTCTGTCCCGTTCCCGAGGGAGCTGGAGTTGTCCCCAGGGGCAGTGCTGCTGTCCCCATAGCCTGCCAGCTGCAGGTGGCGTGTCACCGACTGCCCCACCATGAGGCACAGCACCCCGAAGGAGCCCACGCTGGCGTGGCGCGACGTGGCCGTGGCTGCGTAGATGATGTTGCAGAAGAAGTTGGTGTAGAGGCCGTAAATGGGATCCTGGTTGGCCAGGAGGGAGTAGGAGATGGACTGGGGGATGGCCACAATGCCCACCAGGAGCCCTGAGATCACGTCCCCCAGGAGTTGTGTCCTGGGGCTGTACTGGGGCAGCCAGTGCAGCACTGGGAAGAGCCGGCGCAGGGACGAGCCCAGGCTCTGGGGGCTGCAGGCAGCTCTGCCTTTCTCCAGGATCAGCTCCTTGGTGCTCACATCTCTGGGCTCACGTTCTTCCAGGCTGATAAAAGTGGCAGGAATCTCCTGTGGCCTGAGGGAATCCAGGGTGGCTTTGTTGGACGTGTCCTCCATGTCCCCAAGGTGAGCTAAGGCAGGAGAGCAGGCAGTGAGTGTTGCATATAAGCAGAAATCTTATTTTAAAAAAACATTATAAAATCATTTTGCTCTGCTGAATTAACAGCTACCATGTGAGTTCCCGTGGGGAAGAATCAGAAGAATGACAATCAGTTTGCACAACAATCTATCCTTGCAAAGAAAAATAGATTTTTGTAACAACAAAAAATCAGTCCCATGAGAATCTGTGAAGAAAATATGTGAACTAACCAAAACCAGAGAGATTTGGTAGACATGCACCCTGGCCATTTCCTGACCAATAAAGTGAGTGTCAGTGCTACCAAATTAGATTTAACACCGGGCCTTCTGATATTCCTTTTAAAAATATGAGCTGTGCAATAAAGATGGGCTTTTCTGCATGAAGAAATTAGAAATTTCTATTGAGGGGCTGCAGGCACAAGCACAAGGGGCTTTGCTTAGCTCCAGGGCTCATGACATGGGTAGATAAATAAGTAAATAAAAGAAAATAAATCAAATAAAAGAATTTTCCCCAAGGTTTATTAGTTTGTTGTCATTTATGGACCTGATTAACCACTACCCCCAAATCAGAGGCAGAGCTACAGAACACCCCCCCGTGCTCCTTCCACATCCCTCTTGTTTTGAAACACAAACTTCGTTGAATTTCAGTAAAATTTCACTGAATTTCACTGAAACTAAAACTCCTTCAACTCTGACTGTTGTCAAGACTCTGCTACTTAGGCAAAAACTTATTTTTGGAAACGTCAAGATATTCCAAGGGATACTTTAGGAATCAAGATGTGGGTAAGGGAGACAAATTGAAAATTAATTTTTTGTTCAACATTACATGATCTTAAATTGCCTTAGTGGCTTGTATCAAGTAGGGGCTCCCATGTGCAGAATGAAACCATCCTGTTTTTTCAGGCTGGTTAAGTAGCAGGGACACCTTCCAGAGCTACTCCGAGGTTTTTCAGTCAAAATGCAGCTGCAACAAAACATCTTTTTTGTGACAACTGAATAGCAGAGAGAAAACCACTCCTGAGAGGACACCCAGAGTTGTGGTTGCAGTCCTAGAGAGAGGAAAAAAGAGCAGCAACACACATGGAGCTTTTTAGGGAAAAAAGGCCAATTTTATTGAGCAGAGAGCTTGTATTTAAAGCATGTTACAAGAGACTAGAACAGGACAGCAGCCCACTGGCTAATTGGGATAAACATCCAAGAGATCAGGCCTCAGGATGCATCCCATGGGAAAAACAACAGGTGTTAATCTTTATTATGAATTCCACTCTGTTTTTCACCAGATTCTAAGTTGTTTTCGACCATTTATCACCTTGGGAAATTTCCTTTCTGTCTGCAGCTACCATCAGCTTATCAGCCTGGGAAGCAAGAAGGATTCAGGCTTGAGAGAAAAGATCCTTGAGCTGTAATTTTGCAGCTCCCTAGGTGTCTCTGTCCACCCAGAGTGGCTGGGTGGTTTGGAGCTGAACTGGGAAGAGAAGAAATCCCATTCCCCTGCCCTGCACACATCACCAGTTCTTACCTGGGGGTGAAAGTTGGGTGTTTCCTCAGCACCTGGAGCTCCTGCCCTGGGGACAGAGCTGTGGCCAGCTGGCAGCACCCCCTGGGCACAGGAAAACCTGGCCCAAGTGCCACCTCCCTTGGGATCTGAGCTCCTGAGCCAAGCCATGACTCTTTTATCTCTGCTGGAGACGCCAAGCAGAGCCGTGTTTGGAAAACAAACACCATTCTGAGAGGGTATTTGGGCTGACAACTTGTTCTGGACACCAAGAATGATTGGAAGGGCCTTAGAGAAAGTGCCAGATAAGAGGATTGCTTGGATCTGGAGAAGTGTTTGCTAAACAAGGGGAAGGATGGAAAGGAACCTCCCTGCTCTGTCCCTCCCTGAACTGAGCCAGCTCAGGTCCTGCCGGGCTTCTCTGCCCAGGTTTTCATCTATTCTAGACAAGATTTGTGCCAAAAAACAAGAAGCAAAGCTCATTACAGCATGCCTTTCCTTTCCTGGCAGTTTTTCCTCCACAGAGGCTCTGTGAAGCAGAGAGCAAAGCTGTGGAGACACAGGTTATTCCAGGGAGACAGCAGAACTCTGGGTGTGTCAAACCTGCACAATTCACATTTTGCAGAGCCTTTTAGAGACCAGCACACGTAACAAGGGGTTTTGCTGTGCTGAAACACAACTGGGAAAAGAGCAGGGTTGGGTTATTTGGTAGGTAAAGGTGAGCAATTGCAGCAGCAGGCAGGAAAAAAAAAGAATTGTTCATCACTCTGAGTGGAAAGAACAGCCTCATAAATACCAGCTGGAACTGCTCTGCCCTTGTGAGCTGTGCCAACAACCTCCACCAGAGCTCTCAGCACACACTCCCACTCCCCTTGTCCTGCCTCCCCCTTTTCCAGCTCATTTCCATTCACCTAAACCAGATTTTGCTGGATGTGCCATGCCCTGTGCAGCTGGATAAATTCCTGCCAGACAGGCACCTTGGCTTTTCTTGGAGAGGGGGCTGAGGAAATGCTCCACAGCATTCAGAGGGCTGGAGTGGGGATGGAGAGGTGGAATTTCCACAAGGTTTGGGTGGAGAGGCTGGGGAGACACCCTGGGGGAAGAGAATGGGAAAACCAGAATCCTGAGCTACATTTATCTCATCAGGGGAAGTCTGGATCTCAGTAATTAGGAGTAAATAAAGAAGAAACATCCGTGTTCTCTGGCAGCAGGAGAAAATGAGAGCACATGGCAGGGAGGCAGCTGCTCAATGTTTTTATCTATTTATATCAATTCTTTTTTGTCTCTGCCATTCCTCCACAGCTCATGTATTTTCAGGTGCATCATTGGAAGTTCCCTTTTCCTCTCCCCTGCTCTCAGTAACAGACTCCATCCTTCCTTGGCCTTGTCCTGAAAAGATGATCCTTTCAGACACTTTGTATTTGTTCCTAGTTACAGCTCATTTTGTGCCTTGGCCTGGATGGTGTGGTCTCTACTCACTCATTTTCTTTTTCCATCTTCTTTCCTGGCAAATGACCCAAATTTCCATTTTCTCTGTGAATCCTTCATCTTGAAATTCACTGGAGAAGTGATGAGTCAGCCATTGAAGAGCTGGAAATTTTCAGCTGGAAATTCTTCCAGGCTGGAATTTTGTCTGATTGTTCCCTGGGATGAAACACAGCTGAGCACAACCCACCTTTGGGTTTGACCTTATTTAGGAAGATCCAGCTCTGGATCTCTGCCTTGTCCACCACAAAAATGAGGTGAAGCACTTTTTCCACGTGTGGGAGGACTTAGGTTATCTTCAGCCTGCCTGCTGCTGCTTTTCCTCCCAAATTCCATCTTCATTTATATATTCTGGAGCTCTTTTATTAGTTAAGATTTCCTTTATGCCCTGACAGAGCCCTGCTCTTCCCCTCTCTGAGCTTTCTGCCTCCAAGCCTTCCCTGCCATCCTCCCCTAGAATTTTTTTCCCCCTTTCTTGTGCTCAAAGTCCCAATTGCTTTTGCATATTCAAATAACAAATATCTATTTAAATATCTTCCATAGATTACTTCAAAACATTCCATGCTGTTTGCAGGTCTCAAGCTCCTTGTCCCCGCTGGTTTCCCTGTGAGTTTGGTTCTCTGTGCTGGAAATTCTGGCTGTGGGCACTGAGGAGAGGCCACCCCACGTCCTCCATCCCAGCAGAGGGGCTGTAGGAACCCCCTTGGTGACACTGTGGACATCTCTGGAACTCCTTTTTTCTGGATGAGGTGAGGCAAGGGTAGAAAACACAAAAGTTTCACAGAAATTTTCGAATTACAAAAAATTGCCTGGGAGAAACACAGCACAAAAAAAAAATAAAAAAAAAAAAGAAAACCCACCAGGGAAACTTGAGGTGACCTTGAGCCACCCAGGGCTGTGCTGCCTTCCCCATGCAAGGTCAGCATGGCTGAAGCAAGTTTGTTTCCAAAAGCATCTTCAAGGTTTGTCCTTTATTGCCACTATAAACTCACTCCATGCTCAGCTCCAGGCTGGGCTGCACAGATGGTTTTGGACAATGCAGGTGGAGACAGGAGCCTGCCTGCACTGACATTCTGCTTTCCAGAGCATGAAATCCAAGGATTTTATTCCTGGCATGGTGTGTGAGTAATTTAACATCCATCTATCCCACAGCCAGGTAAGACACAGAGCAGTGCCAATGTCCAAGGAAATGCTGGAGTGGCATTTGCTGCTTTTTAAGCTTAAAGTTAGCCAAAATCATGGCATTTTTTGGGATTGTTATCCAGGCTTTTTGCAATGCAGCAAATTGAAGTGTGTGCAGCTAAGTCAATGCATCCCTTTTACAGCACAAGTTGGCACCTCCAGTTTTCCTTGGAACAGATTTAACTGCACAAAGGGGCTTGATTTGCTTCCAGGTTTTAAATAAATTTGTGACTATTTGGCTTCTGGAAGTCCCTCAGGTCATGGCTTAGGGCATGGCTGCACCCCCTGCTCCCCACAACTTAGATTACAATTTTTATTTGAAAAAAATAGAAAAGGAAGTGAGCCAGGTAAAGGTGCCAGGTTAAGAGAGATGCTTTTCCTTACCTTCAGGTATTTTTGGATGGCTGCTGGTTCAGCTTCACTTGAAATGTATTCACTGCAAAACATCATCTTTTTTAAGGGGAAAACAAGGAAAAGGAGACAGGCCCAGAACTGGGGCCACTGCTGAGATGGCAAAACACAACAGAAGCAGCTGAGGACAAAAAAGCTGAACAGAACCTCTCCAGTTGTTTCTTGGAAAGGGATTATTTACATTTCTGCAAGAGATAACACATCCCAAAAACTTTTTGCAGCCCCCTGTTCTCTGGCAGGGCAGTTGGACATTCAGGAGCTCCAGCAGGGCAAAGAAAACACAAATACTGAGAGGCCAAAAGTGTCACTGGGCCTGGGGGCTGAGAGGGACCAGGAGAACTACAAATAAACAACAATAAAGAGCATTTTCAGTCCTGGAAGATGAAAAAAAAAACCAAACCCAATCACATATAGAGGTTTTGGGGAGCATTCTGTTTTTATACAACAAGGAGGAAAAAAATTCCTTACCAGATTTTGCTGCCCCTTGTTGCTGTCCCCACGTTTTTCCTTGCATGACACATTCCCAGTGCTTATGACCCTTTCCCAGATTATCCAGTTAATCACTGGGAAGGCTGTAATGGCTCTGCAAACAGATTAAATTGATTCCAGATGAGTGCAGTGGAGGGAAAACGTGGAGACATTTCTATTCCATGCTGAATTGGCACCCAGCCCAGGGGATTTGGCATGGTTGGGGGGTGAGGACCTGGCACAGGGTGCCCAGAAAAGCTGCCCCACCCCTGGAAATGCCCAAAGCCAGGCTGGACAGGGCTTGGAGCACCCTGGGATAGTGGAAGGTGTCGAATCCCTACGTGACAGGATTGGATCTTCCATCAGATTTGAAACAGAAGAAGCTTTTTCCCAGCACTCAAACATTGGGATGCTGTCACAGGCTGTGGTGGGAGTCAACAGCTTTGGGAAAAGGGCTGATGAAGCTTCATCATGAGGAGGGGCTGCAAAAGCTGTAAAAGTGCTGCCAGGTTGGTGTGGGAGGGCTCTGAGCAGGCTGCAGCCCTGGGACTCCTTTCCCCCCAGAGCCAGGAGATGGGGCTGGGGGTTTCCACCAAGCATGGATTGCAAGGATTGATTAATCCCAGTAAGGCAGGGCCTCAAGCAGCTCAGGTCAGAGTGCTGCTGGCTAAAGCTGCTGGCAGGTGTGAGCCACACTCCTGCTGCTGGAGGCAATGGTTGTTCTCTGCTTTTCAGGAGGAAGCTCCTGCGGGCATTCCCCATAACCCGGTGCTCCTTCCACTCTCTTGGCACCAACACAAAAGCTGCAGCCTGTGCACGGAGGTCCCCTAAGGTAAAAGGCATCCTCAGGTAAAAGCTGAGCCATTCTGGGACAGGAAAGTCTTTTTCATCACTCAAGGACACGTTTGCAGACGTAATGTCACAGGAACTGCCCGGAACTGCCCTCACAGCTGCTCGCAGGTTTTTCTGGCTCTTGCTGGCCATGACCTGAGCAAGCCACAGAAGCTGGGATGGAATCACAGAATCAAAGGGAAGGGACCCACAAGAACCATCAAATTCCAGCTCCTGGCCCTGCACAGCCCCAAAATCCCACCCTGGGCATCCCTGGGCATCCCTGGGAGCTCTGCATCCATCCAAACTCTCCTGGAGCTCTGGCATTCCCTGGGGAGCCTGGGCAGTGCCCAGCACCCTCTGGGGGAAGAACCTTTCCTAAAATCCACCCTAAACCTCCCTGGCACATCTTGATTTATCTCGAGGAGCACTGAAACCTACGGCAGCGATTCTGCAAGGCTGAGTGTGTAACAGCAGGGGCTGTAGCTACACCTGTAGTAAAGTACAAGTAGCACCAAACTTGGCCATTCCCACATTCAGGAATTCAGTCCTGGCCCACAGGAGGGTGCTGCTCCCTGGCACATGGCACATCACTGTCCCCATGTGCTGATGATGGGTGTTAATGCCATGACAAACCCTGTCCTGCTGCACAGAGCAGCTGGGGCAGAGCAAGGTGAAAGTGCCAGCACTCAGTGCCCTGATTTACCTGGGCTGGGAAATGCCCTGGGTGCCCACGTGGGTGAGACAACAGGGCACAGAGCTGTGTGTACAGGGCACAGATGTGAGAGGGAACAGGGCACAGAAATGAGAGAATAGGGCACAGAGATGAGAGAGAGAACAGGGCACAGAGATGTGAGAACAGGGCACAGAGATGAGAGAACAGGGCACAGAGATGTGAGAACAGGGCACAGAGATGAGAGAACAGGGCACAGAGATGAGAACAGGGCACAGAGATGAGAACAGGGCACAGAGATGAGAACAGGGCACAGAGATGTGAGATCGGGGCACAGAAATGAGAGAGAGAACAGGACACAGAGATGAGAGAGAACAGGGCACAGAGATGAGAGAACAGGGCACAGAGCTGTGTGTACAGGGCACAGAGCTGTGTGTACAGGGCACAGATGTGTGTACAGGGCACAGATGTGTGTACAGGGCACAGATGTGTGTACAGGGCACAGAAATGTGTGTACAGGGCACATCTCAGCAGATCCTGCCAGGGCAAACAGAGAACTGCCAGCAGACAAGGGGCTGGGACTCATCACTCAATCACACTTGGCCTTTCTGCCCAAAATTCCCAGCTGCAGCATCCTCTAAGGCAGAGCAGTGAGCTTTGTCCATCTCGACTGTCCCTCCCCATCCTGCAGGGTGGGCAGAGGGTGGAGAAGGTGCCAGGGTCCTGCTGGGCTGCACAGGGTCAGGCTGGAGTTGTGGCACTGCTGGTGCCCCCCGGGGCTCAGTGCTGTGTGACTTACCCACCAATGACTGGATGAGGGGTTGGTGACACAGCTGGAGGAGCAGCCACCACCCCTGGGGGCTCTGCTGTCCTCCCAAAGGGCCTGGCCAGGGTGGAGAGATTGGCAAAGAACTGCCTGAAATCCAGCCAGGACAAATGCAGGGTCCTGCAGCTGGGGAGGAACAACCCCACGGAGCAGCTGGAGCAGCTCTGTGGAAAAGGATCTGGGCGTTCTGGGGGACAAGGAGCTGTCCCCAAGCCAGCAGAGTGTCCTGGGGACCCTGAGCACGCAGCACAGAGGGGATGGAGGCTCCTCCTCGAGGATATTTTGGATATTCTGGACACACTGCTGTGCTCTGTGCTCCTCCCTGGAGCAGGGAGGTGGCACCAGTGACCCTCTGAGGTCCCCTCCAACCTCACCCATCCTGTGATCAAGCATTTAGGACAACAAAAAAGGAAAACAAAAAACAAAAAACAAAAACAAACAAACAAACAACCCCCCAAAAAAAACCAACAAAACACCACAAAAAAAAAACAACCAAAAAAACCCCAAAAAAACCCAAAAAACCCCCCAAACCCCCCAAANAAAACCAACCAACCAAAACAAATAATCCAACCCCCCCCAAAAAAGAAACAAACCCAAAAAAACCCACAAACTACCAAACAGAAAAAAAAAACCACAAAAAACCAAACCCCACAAAAAAATCCCAAAAAACCAAAAAAAACCCCACCCCAAACAAACAGAAAAAACAAACAAACAAAAAAACCCACAAACAAACAGAAAAAACCGCCACCAACCAACCAAAAAACCAAACCAAAAACTCATAAATCTCATCTTTTAATTGTGCTGAAGAAATCCCAATGATTTTAGCAGATTGGACAGAAAATTCCCGTGCTAACAAATCTCCAGTGACAAAAAGGCACAAGAACAGTTACAAAAAACACAGGATGGACACAGAACATGAGACAACCTCTGACAAAATCACATTTTCCCTACAAACATTTGGTGTAAAGTGATCTTTCCTGCACACTACACAATTCCCCCATGTTTTACACATGTAAAATAACACATAAATTATTTTGTAAACAGGTTCAGATCTGCTGACCAATGGGATCTAATCCAGTCCTGTCTGGTTAAACTGGTTCTCCAACAAACCCCAGGCACATTTTGCCATTTTGTTTGTTCTGCACAAGATTACTCACAACTATCTAAAATTATTCTGAATTTTCAATTATTAAAAAATTGTACCCCAGAACACACCAAGAACATACTAGAGATACTCAGGAACGTAAAACTAAAGACTTAAAGCATCATGTGCTTGTCATAAAAAATGAGATTTTACCTCTCCTTTACCATGTTTGAATTGCATTTCAAATATACATAAAATCTACTTCTTGAAGTAAAAAATCAGATATAAAAAATTGGACCCAAGTTTCCTACCTTATGTGGAGTCTTTAGGTCACTTGGGAGCTGGACTAAGTGCTGTCAGAGCTGGGATTCAAATATTTAAGCACAGAAATGGAAATTTGCTTCTCCATCCAATGCTGAAATATTTGATGAATTTGCACATCAAAGAATAACATTATGCCTTAGCTTACAGAATCTCTAGAAAATAAAATAGACAGGTACTAATTATGCTATGAACTAAATATATATATATTAAATATTTGGCATTTTACCTAACCTTGCTTTTAGCACTGCAAAGATCTTGAAGGCAAAAGCAAGGCTCAGGATTATTTCCACTCCAGACAGAATTTGACTGAAATTGTAAAAATCAGGTTGATTTTCACACGAGCAGCAGATTCTCCAAAGGCTTATAAAGATGATGACCCAGTGTAATTAATTCTTGGGTTTTAACGAGGTCATTCCCAGTGCAAACCCTTTTAGTGTGGAGAAATGCACCAATATTGGAGTTCCATCAATTTTGGAGTCCCACAACATCATCCTGCACTCAGCAGAACAAACCCAGCCACAAAAATCCACCCCCAGCATGGCAAGAGCAGCACAGGAATATTTGCATCCCAGCTTCATCTTAGCCATGTCCACAAAAAGGAAAAAAAAATGGAAATGTTAATTACTTCAAGAATTTAATCACTTTTCCAAAGCAGGTGGAAAAAAACCCAAAACACAACAGAAGATAATGCCCTGAAAGAGATTTTTGGCTGAAGAGTTTCACCCTCAGCTGGAGCTAGGACAGAGCCCAGGCAGAGTTCACCAACCTCAGCACAAGGCTCTGGGCTTGGCTTAAACCTATCCTTAAACCCAGAATGTTTTCCTGCCTGCAATTGTCACCTCTGCTCTCCAGCCCCACCAGGGTGGCTTTGAATCTCTTGGCAAAAGAAATAAGCAGAGACAAAAGGGTGGCTGAGATTTCTCCCAGGAGGGAGCACCAGGACAGCCAGGTATGGACTGAGACCAAAATTAGATAAAAATAAATAACCATAAACCCCAAAATCCCTGATTTCTGCACAGGCAGCTCAGCACAGTGGCTGGTGCCACACTCACTGCGGACAAGGATGACACCAAATGACAGAAATTCCATAATGAAAACACCAAATAACAGAAATTCCATAATGAAGACACCAAATGACAGAAATCCCATAATGAAAACACCAAATAACAGAAATTCCATAATGAAAACACCAAATGACAGAAATTCCATAATGAAGACACCAAATGACAGAAATCCCATAATGAAAACACCAAATAACAGAAATTCCATAATGAAAACACCAAATGACAGAAATTCCATAATGAAGACACCAAATGACAGAAATCCCATAATGAAAACACCAAATAACAGAAATTCCATAATGAAAACACCAAATGACAGAAATTCCATAATGAAGACACCAAATGACAGAAATCCCATAATGAAAACACCAAATAACAGAAATTCCATAATGAAAACACCAAATGACAGAAATTCCATAATGAAGACACCAAATGACAGAAATCCCATAATGAAAACACCAAATAACAGAAATTCCATAATGAAAACACCAAATGACAGAAATTCCATAATGAAGACACCAAATGACAGAAATCCCATAATGAAAACACCAAATAACAGAAATTCCATAATGAAAACACCAAATGACAGAAATTCCATAATGAAGACACCAAATGACAGAAATCCCATAATGAAAACACCAAATAACAGAAATTCCATAATGAAAACACCAAATGACAGAAATTCCATAATGAAGACACCAAATCACAGAAATCCCATGATGAAAACACCAAATGACAGAAATCCCATAACGAAGACACCAAATAACAGAAATCCCATAATGAAGATACCAAATGACAGAAATTCCATGATGAAAACACCAAATGACAGAAATTCCATAATGAAGACACCAAATAACAGAAATCCCATAATGAAAACACCTCCAGGTTCATCTGTGGCTCCTGGGCAGCACCAACAGCTCCACAAATCTCTGCCAGCCCCAAACCAGGCTGAGGCTCCAGCCTGGGGATCCTCAGCCAGCAGAGCCCCCAGCCCTGCTTCTCCCACAGGACTGGGGGGTTTTGGGGTTGTTTTACACTCATTTTACTTTTCAGGAGCTTTGGCTTTATCAAAAGATCATGAAAACTGAGCAGCAGTCACATGGAACAACAACTCACAAAATTTCTTCTGTTTACAGTCAATATTCAGGGTCTTGAGGCAAAACACAGAGGCTGGAGGTTGCTCCTGCAGGGTTTGGGAGCAGGTGGAGCTGCAGTGGCTTAAAGGATCAGCATCACTAAATCCCAGTTTGGCAATGTCAGTAGAAACCCAAAATAAGCACCCTGTGCCCACTGCAGTGCCTGGCTCTGTTTTGGGAAGTGGACTGAAAATGGTTTTTGTGTCAAAACACTCAGGTAAGTGAAACATTTCTTATTGCAGCTGCCTGGCACCACTCAGCCATAGCAGCAACACAAGAGGGAAAAACAGAGGCTGGCATTGAGCAGGAGAGTGCTGAAAACATTTCCAGTACAGCTCAGACTGAGCTGTTCATTTCCATAATGCTCTGGTGTTGTCGTTAATGAACGTGCTAATGATCTCTTAATTCTTCATTTAGACTGATAATTGCTGATGAGGACATTTGGGAACAGAGTTGAACTGATTTATACCAGCTTCCAGTCTGGCCTGAGGTTCTGAAGGTTGTACCTGGGAGGAAAATCCCTGCTCCAGAACTGATGGAAAACCCAAATCCAGTCGTTCTCAGGGGCCCTTTTCCCATAGTTTACAAATTCAGGGGATGAGGGAAGGCACAGGAAGCATTGAGTATGGCACATTTCCCCTTAAAAAACCTGGCACAAAAAAACCCAAACTTAATAAAAAACCCTTAAAAAATCTGGCACTGTTCATTTAAAACAGCAGAAGGAAGGAGAGCCCTTCCCAGGACAGGACAGGAATATCACAAAAGCATAAATGGAGATATTCAGCTGCTGCATGCATCACACAGCAGCAAAATACAGAAAGACATGGAACTCCTTTACAAAATAAATGCTTTAGAGGAAAAGTTTCCAACCAGTGATCCCCAATTCCTAAAGATAAAATTGGATTGCTTTAAAGGGTCCATTAAAAAAATGCAAGCAAAAAGTGCTGCTTGCCAGTAGGCTCAGATCAGATTCATGTCACTGCTAAAAAAATGATTCCAGGCCTAGAAAGCAAAGGGCTGAAACCCACTGCTCTAAGAAATTCCAGCCATGATAACTTTAATCTCCAGTTAATTCCAAGAACTATTGCACTGAACTCTCTAGCAAATGTCATTTATTTCAGTTCCCTTTTAACCAGGGCAGTGTGCATTAACAGATACTTATTAATGCTATGACCCCTGGATGTTATTTTAAATAAGAATATTAAAAGCATTTTTTTGGTTGCCTGCCTGCTTTTGCTGTTGCATTTTAATAGTTTCTTGTGTTTTGCTTGAAATGGAATTTGGAGGCTGCACAAACAGCACTGAGGCCAAATGCAACGTGCTCCAGGTAATCTTCAGCACATCTTTTAGATATAATCTGATTTTATTACCTGGAAAATCATTTAATGGCTCTTTTATTGTGCTTTTGTGTAAATAAATACCTAGGAGCCACACATACACATCCCACTAGTCCTTTTTGGAATTAACATTGCTATTCCTCCCTTCCTGGCACAGGTAGGAATGGATTTGCAAAACCATCTTTTATTAAATAAAGGTTGGGAATTTGGTTACACAAACCCAAAAAATCTCCACCTGGGCAGCATGGAAAGAACATGGGAGAGAGGGAAAGAGGAAAGAATTACCCAGAGCAGTTTTTATTTGACTTTTGTAGCACTTATGGCTAACCTGTCCTGAAATCTCCTGGCCTCCCTGTGTCCTGCCCAAGCCTCAGGGCAAAGGATGAGAACAAGCAGCTGCAGGAAGGCAGGAATATTTTTAATAAAAAATAAAACATTTGTGCTGTCCTTTTGCATCAGCACTTCTAGCTCTGCTGCTCTGCCCTGTGGCAAAACAAGAGTTAAAAATCAGTGTTTCAAAACTGCATCGAGGCTTTTGTTCGAAGTTCCAGAGATTTTTTTCTGATCATGTGAACACATTGTGCTGCAAAGGGGCCATGGCATTGCCATCCCTGTGGGGACAATCCTTGGGGATCCCAGTGGCACCTCCACACAAATCAGGTTTGGTTAAAAACTGAAATACAACCTAAAAATAGAACCCTAAAAACTGAAATACAACCTAAAAATAGAACCCTAAAAATGTAATAATATAACCCTTTTCTACAGCTCAGCCCAATCCTCTCTGGCAATGCCAATTTTTCAACTCCTCAAACTGCACAAAGGATCCTCAACCCAGAATAAAAATGTTCATGCAGGAGGTTATGGCAGCAAAGGAAAAATTCAGCAGAATCTGGGACTCATCTCCTATTTGGGATTCATCTCCTCCATAAACAAGGCTGAGGCAGAACAATATTTGTGGGGATTGAATGCTGCAGACTTTTCTCAGAGGATTCTTTCCTCACCAGTGCCAGTTCCAGCACATGGAATGGGTGGATATCAGTGAGGTTCTGCTTTTCCAAGCTCTGCTCCAGCCACCCCTCTCCTCCCCCAGATTTCTCTGCTGCTCTGGTGTCCTAAAAAATGCAATAAGTTCAGTTAACACAAGAAGGACTCGCCTTCCTGCTGCCTCATCCTTCTTTGGGGCTCCCAGGGTGAAGGGATCCATGACATTCAGCTTTCACAGAAAGAAGAGAATAGTTACTGGTCCTTGCTCAGAAAAAAAAAAACACCCAACAAACCAATAAAACAGTTTAAAGTCAAAATATCTTCCTATTTAGTAAACATGCCACAATTCATATTGTATTTTATGCCTTTTTTGGCTTCTGACTCATTGTTTTTGAATGATTAAGGATGAGAATGTTGTCTGTACACAGCACCTTTCCCTTTTAAAAAGCTGTGAAGCACCTGAAATTCAGACTGTAAACTCCTCTGGGAGGAAGGCAGCCTCTTCCAGGGATGTGTGCTGTGTACAGCTGGTATTCAGGAAAAGCTGGTAACCTCTCAATTCTGCCTTCACAATTGTATTCTACTGCTGTGAGGAAAGAGAATCTCTTCCTCCCCCTGGATTTTAGCATGAAGAACAGGCACTCTTCAATTCCAGATAATTTCAAATCAAAGTAAAAAGCTCTATTTACACTGAACTGGTAAAAAAAAAAAAAAAAAAAAAAGATCAGAAAAGAATTTTCCTGACTCCTTTTCCAATGATCTGTGCACTCCCATTGCGTGAAGTCCAGGACAGAGCAAAGGGTGTGTAGCCAATAAATCCTGCATTCATGCACAAAGTCTCTGTGACATGGACACATCTGGGCAGATGTTGGATAACCCATTTGTCCCTTTTTGCTTTGGTGCCTGTGATTTTCTCTGCCTGGCATAAAAAACTGTCTAGAAAGGACTTTTTTTTGGTTAAAATTAAAGAACTAGATATTTTCCATATCTAATATCCACAATTCTAAAGAGCTCCTAAATATTAGGAAAACAATTGGCTGACCATAAGAAGGAATCAGACTTCTAAAGAGTCATCTATTAAAAAAAATAAATCATTAAAATCAGGCTGGAGATGTGGAATTTCCATGGGCACAGGCAGGTTTAGATCTGTGGAGAAATGAGACAACCATGCTCTTGTGGCCTGGCTGAAATAGGAGGCAGTGCCAAAACCTCTGGAGGTGAGAGGTGCTTGGTTAAAAGATACTCATTAAGATATTTTCCTGCATGTTCAGATTTGATTTCTGTATCTGAGATTCAGGGAGGTTGCAGAATCAAACACTGCCCAGAGCAAACAGTCCCTGGCAGCCATTCCTTGGCAAACCCAAGGGTGTGGTGATGGAAAGCAAGGCCAGAATGAGGGATGAGAAATGAGTTGCCTCATTCTTCAGCTGGACAGGATGTCCAGCCTACTCCCCAAAGTACTACATCCTACTCCTACATCCACAAAGACACGGTTGCAGAAAAGCCTTGATCACAACTTCAGAGTGGAACTGAGACCCAGAAAGCTCCAGAGAGGAGACACGAGATGAACAACTCTGCACAAAGTTCAGATTGGCCACAATCAAGGTAAGAACTTTCTTCCTCCAGCAGCTCCTATGGAATCACTACAGCTGGCAGGTCAATCCAGAGAGATGGCACAGTCCCAGCGTGCTGGCACCACCCTGCCCTGCTGCCTGGGCACACACAGGCACAGATTGCACAGACACACAGCCCTGTTTGCCCAGGCTCTGCTCCAATCTCCTCTCTTTCCCAGCTAGTTCTTGGAAGCGCTGTGCCCCTGCGTGCCCAGGGCAAAGTCCACGGCCTGGTGCACGCTGTGGAAGAGCAGGTGCTCCTCCCCCTCTTTGAAGAACTCCCCTCTGAGCAGGGAGCTCCTGACAGAAGGGTTGCACTGGGCCAGCAGCACGTGGACATCGATGTCCCCGTAGTCCTTGCAGACCTCCTTGAGCGTGCGGATGCCGGCCGTGTCCAGGAACTGCACAGCGCAGCAGTCGATCACTATGGTGTGAAACCCCACAGGTTCCAACCCCAAATCCATGGGGATGCTGCTCTGCTTGTCCCCAGACCCCTCCTCCTTCTCCTTGAGCATCCTCTTCTCCGCTTTCTTCTTGGCCGCCTTCACCCACGCGGGGTCGACCCCGGTTTGTTTGTAGAGGGTGGATTTGAAGCACTCCTTGTTGATGTAGTACAGGGGGGCTTCAAATCGGAACACCACCACGCCAGGCTTGGTTTGCAGGTTCTTGTAGGCAGACAGGGACTCGTAGGTCTCCGACTCAGCCACCCAGCCCAGCAGCGGCGCCTCCGGGCGCTGCGTGCGGAAGATGACGCAGAGCATGGAGAAGCAAACCCCCACCAGGAGCCCGATCTCGGTGCTGATGAGCGCCGTGGCCACCATGGTGACCGCCCAGATCACCGTGTCCACCTTGCTCAGGTGCCACATCTTGGGCAGGTCCCTGAACTTGCGCAGGGCTCCGCGGAGGTTGACGATGGTGATGACGGCGAGGACGCATTTCTGCAGGGAGTAAAACAATGGTGCGATGACGAGGAGCACTAGGAGGATCACCAAACTGGTCACCAGGCCCGACATCTGGGTCCTGCAGCCTGTGGACTCCTTGACCAGGGTCTTGGCAAGAGCTGCGCTGGTGGTGAAGCAGTGGAAGAAGGAGGGGATGATGTTGCAGAAGCCGATGGCGTACATCTCCTGGTTGGCTCTCACAGAGTACCCGTGCTTCTTGGCAAACATCTCCGACAGGGACACGGTGATGGCAAAGCCAATGATGGCAATGGGGATGGCATCCAACGCCACGTTGGGAATCAGGGTCCAGTCTGGAGAGCGTGGTGGCAGGAACCCAGTGGGGATGTGCCCAGAAATGCTGGAGCCGTAATTCTCTCTCAGCTTCCCAAAGTGAGACGCCAGAGTGGCTGCCACAACCACGAAGAGTTCCACTGGGATCGGAGCCTTGAGCTTGGATTTGAAGCGTTCGTTCAGCTCTTTGGCTGGGATGAGCACCAGGAAGCACAAGAAGCTGGTGATGAGGTCGCAGAGGTTGGTCCTGTGGATGTTCCTGAAGATGTTTATCCAGGTGGTGATGAGGGAGCCGACGCCCCCGCTCCGAGGGATGTCCAGACCCAGCAGGTACTTGACTTGTGAGGTCAGCACAGTGATGGAGGCCCCTGTGACAAACCCACTGAGCAGAGAATCCGAGAGGTACACGGAGACAAAGCCCACCTGGAAGAAACCCATGGCCACCTGGAAGGAATCAACCACACACAACAGGTCAGGACAAAAATTCCACAGATTTTATCAGCTGGGATTAAAAAAAACAACATTGTGCACGGCCCTGGAGGATGGGGTGTGCTCTGAGCAGGGAGAAATGTCTCCACTATCCAAACCAGGCTTTTTGGGGGTCTTCTAAATATTTATTGTTTGCTCTGCTAACTACTCAGGTGGGGAAAAAAGAAAAAAAGAAAACCTAGGGGAAAAAAACTAAACCTCACATTTGAAACACTGTCTGCTTTTTCCATTTCTCTTTCAGTTCCTCTAAACTCTGCGAACTTTGCAATAATCTAAAACTTTTCTGGTGGCCTTTGTCTGCCTTACACTGGAGCTCAGAGCCTGCAATAAAACCACAGATTGTGGGTAACAACTCTCCTAACAACTGTCCTCTGACTCAGAAAGTCTGCAATGAGCTGCAAACTCTGCTGCAGGTCATATAAAACACAGATAAGTGGGAACTCCATGAGAATCTCAAAGAATTACTGAATCACAAAGAATTCTCCAAGAAGAGAAGGCAGGTTTGGGAGCTGGACTGGCTGAAATCAGCTCACAGCTCTCAAAAAGGCTCCCTTACAGCCTTGATAATTAATTCAAGGTTGTTCTAAGTGTAAAACATTAACAATAATTAGCTAACCCAGTTAGTCTGTATTAACTGGTGTGAGAAGATTTGCTTTTTATGATTTGATTGTAAAGTTTCTAATACAGAGAATATGTAATTTTGGTTGAAAAAATAAATTTGTGGGTGTTGGCCTGTAGAGAATGTGCTTAATATTAAGAGGGACAGAAGATAAACTAATCTGATTTCTTCAGATAAAGAAATTTAACTCTATTTGTACTTGCAAAGAATAATAAGTACAATTCACAACTCCAAAACTGCACCCATCCCACAGGGATGAAAGATGAAACCCAAAATCCAGAATAGCCTGGGAGGCCCAGGATATTTCTGAAATAGCTCAACATGAACTTGCAGTACAAAAAGTTCCAGGTTGTGCCCAAAACCTGTGTTTTAAAGTATCACAAACATGTTTTGCTCCCCTCCTGGACATTTTGATTGGTTGTCTCTCACCCTGGACAGATGAGAACAAATGAATGTGAACTCACGAACTCAAATACCTCAGCTCTGCAGTACTGCTGAAAAGAATCCCATTCTGGTTAATGAGTAAGACTCTAAAAACAAGGATACCTGCTTTAATTTAGGCAAGCTGTCAGTTCTAGGAAATAAGAAGAGATGTATAAATATAAAATATATTGGATCCTCTCAGCAAAATCCTTTCCATGCAATAGCATTGGTTTGGCTTCAAGTGGGCAAAGAGCAAATTTTTAAAAGCACATTTACAAATAAAAGGAAATTGGAGATACTTTTACTGTCCAAATTTTGCCTTGTTAAAGGCAAATTATTAAAGACTGGAATTAGGAGCTGATTTTGGCCTGATGAAATGGGATCTAATGCAAAAATAAATAAATAAATAAATAAATAAACAGAGCACCAGGCCACAGTGAGGAAGGTGGTGAGCAAACCTTGAGAGCTGAAGGTGCAGGTCCTTACAGTCCCCAAAAAAGAAACAATGGAGGCAGGAAAAGCTGTTAAAAAAGGGGGAGAGCACCCAGAGGAGTTTCCTGCACCACAGTGACCTCCAGCCCTGAGGTGCAGATTGAAGATATGTGCAAGCCCAGCAGGATGGGGCCATCCCCTACAGAAGAATTGCAATTATTTGCACACCACACCTGCCTGTCTGTTGTATATAGGTAAAACTTTTAAAAAATGGCCTTGTAAAATCAGGTGTTATTACTGTTTTAACTGAATTAAGTTAGCCTGTTGAGTTTCTGTGAGAAACAAATTCTAAGAATGAAAATCGATTTGCATAACAATCTCTTCTTGTGAAAAAAACAAGCTGCACTTACAAAAACAAGAATTCTATCTCATGAGAATCTCTGTGAAGCAAAGATGCAAACTATCTAAAACCAGCAAAGTTTGATAGACATGTACAATAACCCTTACCAATTAATGAACTGAGTTTCACTAGATCACTAACCAAGTACATTCAAACACAGTACCTTCTAATGCCATATAAAAATGAGCTATCCACAATAAAAAATTAACTATTCTGCACAAAAGAACCCAGGTGTGTTGAGTCTCTGTCTTCTTTTTGCCAGTTCTTGTTAGGACCCAGATGTTTATTATTTCTTATCTATTTTACAGTCTTACAAACAGAATTCTACAGCACTTCAAGCTCACAAAGCAAAAATGGAGACCTGTCTCTCTCTACAAGGCCTTTTAAGGATAAACTGTCCAATTAAGAAATGACACCTCCATTATTTTTACTTTTAACCCAATAACCAATCACCCATGGCCTGCAATGCAGAACTTTCTACCCAATTACACAATATCACCCAAACCCATGAAGAAGAAGGTGAAGAAGAAGGACAAACTTCTACCCTAAAACTTCCATCTTGCTTTATATATATTACTATATTCTAAAACCTTAAAATCTGTATTTTCCACCATGGGATATTACACACTTCTATGCAAACTAACACCAATAATCCCAGTTCTATCATTCCATTTTGGAAGCCTTCTCCACAGCCTCAGGTTAAATGCAGTGTTTTCTTGGGTCAGTGCCTGTCAGCACAGAAAGTCTAAAATTCTCAGTGACCAGGGTTCCAAGGGATGTCTCATCTCATTTTTATCTCTAAGCTGAGGCCAACAGCAGCAGTGTGTCCAGCTGTGTTTACCTGGTAAACTCCAGAGATGAAGGTCATGGTGGCAGCCACGGCCATGGCGTAGCAGCTTTTGTCACAGAGTGGCTCTGTCCCGTTCCTGGTGCTGTTCCTGTCCCCTCCTGGGCCTGGCAGGGCACTGAGCACAGCTGGTTCCAGGTCAAAGCCAGCTCTCTCCACCTCCCTGTCCACCACCTGCCCCACCATCAGACAAACCACCCCGAAGATGCTGACGGAGATGTGGCGGGAGGTGCCGAAGATGCAGTAAATGATGCAGGAAAAAAAGGAAGTGTAAAGGCCATAAATGGGCTCCAGCCCTGCCAAGAGAGAGTAGGCAATGGACTGTGGCACCAGCAGGACCCCCACGATCACACCAGACATGATGTCCCCCAGGAGATACTCCTTGAGTTTGTATTTAGGAAGCCACTGTAAAATGGGGAAAAACCCCAAAAAACAATCTTTAATTTTGGCTGGGGTGCAGCTGCAAGTTTTCTTTGCTTGCTTAACCAGCAGAGCCTTCATGTTCCTCTTCTTCTCTTGGGGTTCTAGGAATATTCTGTGATGGAAACTGCACTTGGCATCATCTCCTTCTGGCCCTTCCATCACTGCGTGGATGTTGTTGGTCTCTGTCATTGCTGCCATCACCAGGACTCACTGAAAACACAAAGAAAGACCATTAAACCAAAAATGAATGTACAACGTTTCCATAATGCTCTGTTGTTGTCATTAATGAACGTGCTAACGATCTCTTAATTCTTCATTTAGACTGATAATTGCTGATGAGGACATTTGGGAATAGAGTTGAACTGATTTATACCATTTATGAAAAGCAAGGGCTGAAACTCTCAGCTCAGCAGAGAGAAAGCAATTTCCAAGCAAACTGGGAAGGAGCCTCGCCCCTGTATCCCTGTGAAGCAAGGAGTGACCTTTCCAGGAGTGCTGCTGGCAGTGTTGGGAAATGGGCAGGAATGCAGCAGCACTGCCTTCCTGGGAGGCTTCCTTGAGAAAATCCCTGCCTGCAGCCTGTTCCACCTTGCAAAGCCAGACAGAGGGGTTATTGTAGTGTCACAGCCACTTCAGCTGCTGAAAATCAACTCAGCTAGGACATTTCCAGCAAAGCACAGCCCTTCTGGGTTGTTTTTTTTTGGTTTTTTTTTTTAATGCAGTGATGCGTGCCAAATACTGTAAAGGTTGGCTACCTGAGAAGTGGCTTTTTTACAATGCTACACGGTGAAAAAAGCACTTCATACTTTGGAAAAGCTGGTTTTACAAGGAAATTGCACCTGATCAAAATAATGTACACAAGTGGAAAACATATTAATGGGCACAGTGATAGGTAGGTGGGACACTTCTGCTGGAACTGGTGCTCCAGTCCAAGCTGCACACAGACAGTAAAACAGGGTAGTTATATCAATAATTTAACACTGGGAACATACTGCCTGACTGGAAAAGAGCAAAATCTCGATGAAACAAACCTGAATGAAACTTGAGTGTACCAAGTGACTGCCAGCACTTACACAGCTCTCCCACCTTCAGAAAACATCCAGGATTCTCCAGAAAACTCCTTAAGCCCCAGTACCTGGTACCACCAGTACAGTGAGGCCATTTCAGCCAAAACTCACTGGTCTTGGGGGAGATCCAGCAAGAGAACCCCAAGAATTGGCACTGCCAGGCTGCCCTTGCTGGCACTGCAATGACAACATGGATTTTATGTGCTGCTCACGTCCTCTCTGTGCAGTGCAAACATCAGCCAGACTACTGTCCATGGAATGTTCACTGCTGAATTAATTGCCCAATTAATTGTCCAATTGTCCTGAATTAATTGTACCTGGAACTGGCAGTGCCAATTAATAAATTGCAAAAAATTAATAAATTGCTCCTGGAACTGGCAGTGCTAAGGTTGCCACTTGGGTCTGCCTCAGAATGTGTTCATTTAATCACCATTTCACACGTAGCTAGAGCATCCCAGAACTGTGGAGTCATTCAGGTTGGAAAATCCCTCTGAGATCATCCAGTCCAACCACCCCCAGCAATGCCAAAGCCTCCACTAACCCGTGTCCCCAAGTGCCACATCTACAAATATTTTAAATCCCTGCAGGGATGGGGACTCCAGCCCTTTCCTGGGCAGCTGTGCCAGGGCTGGACAGCCCTACTGGTACAGAAATATTTCCTAATTAAAAATTCACTGTTAGCATCCCTGCAGTGTGAGTTTCCCAAAGATAGGGGAGGCAGAAGTGAGAAAAGTGGTTTTGTGTGGTGCCTGCTGCCTTAGGACAGCCTGAGCAGAAGGAACCCACATGAGTAGAACCAACTACAGAACTTCAATATTTAGAATGGCTTCTTCAGAGACTTCTATAAGCAATTAAAAAATAATTCCACCCAATTAATCCAAGTGTCCCACCTCACACTGTGGTGTCCTTGTCCCTGGAGCTGCAGATTTCTCTAAAGCCAACACAGGGCAGATGCTGACAGGAGCTACCAGGGAGGAGTTTCTGTTTTATCTCCTGCTCCATGCTGGGACTCCCAAAGGTGTTTCCATTCAGCACAGACCCAGACAGGGAACATCTCTTTGGTGGGTGAGCTCCTGCACCCTCCCAAATAACCAAAGCCAGGCACTCTTGGCTGGCTGTCCCAGGAGAGTTTCAAACACAGCCCCCAAACCATGGGCAGCCCCATGGCACAGCAGGGATGGATTTGCTGTCTGATAGGGGCTGTATCCTTCCCTGCTGTAATATCCCATAATATCCCAGGATCACTGAGGTTGGAAAAGCCCTCCAAGCTGTGCTCAATGCCCAGCTTGTCCCCAGCCCAGCACTGAGTGCCACCTCCAGAGCCACGTGAAGAATCAGGATTTTTAAATGAAGAAACTGCACTGCAAGAAGGGGAATGCTGAAGATGATGCAGGGATCACACTTGGAGGAGATCCCCACCCCTACCTTGGAGGTTTCCAATCTCACCCACCTGTACAGGGCTGCAAAGTGTGCTCAGGGATGATTTACAGCCCTCACAACCCCCCTAAATACACCGTGAGAACCAAGGGAATATTGCAAAAGCCTGTGTCAGCTCTACTTTGCAAAAGCACATTTTGGGGCTGTATTTGCTCAAGAAGTTTTATTTGCTCTACCAGCACAGAGTTACAAATCAAAAGGCTTCTCACCCACCCAAAGCTCAGCAAATCAACACTGTAAAAGCTGAGGGGGGAAAAAAAATCAACCCAGACTTTATGTGTAGCAATAAGTTTGTTTTCTGAGATTTTAGTAAAGATTTCAGTAGTGCAAATCCTTGTGATTCCTTCTGTGCCTCCTCCAAGACTTGCAGGCAGCTCACTCAAACCTGGGAATTTTAAATGTGCCAAGACAAACCCCAGAGAGCTCAGTTTGGTGCTGCTGTAAAACATCTACATGGGAGGGGGTGCCTGTGTTTCACTCATGTCCAGACAGTAGGGAAATGTTCTAAGTAAAAACCTTTTTGGCTCCAGAGCTCTGAGCACATACTGGCTCTTTGTGCTGACTTGCATGACAGCTTTCTCTCCGTGGCATGAAAAGGACCTTTCACCACACAGTCCCTGCCCTCTGCCATGTCAGGATAGCAGGAAATGACACAATTTCCAACACCCATTTCACCCTTTTCTGCCTTAAAGTGCTGCCCTGTATTAATTTTGTAACCGTTAGCCCAGGCTTGTCTAATAAAACTGGGTTTTATTCTTAGACATAAAAAGCCCTAATCCTGAGAAAACCCCTTTGGTTCATGGTTTGGACACTGGAGGACATTCTGTACATTTAACTTGAAAAAGGAGGTGCTGTGGTTTTTATTCTGAAAGCTGCTATTTACACACAACCTAGAATTCACTTTTATCACTCCTTCTGGCCTTTCAGGGGGTGTCTCATTGCCACAAACTTCGCTTAAGATAAAAAAAAAGAACCTACAAGACAGAACTGAGGAAACTACCAGTATCTGTTATCAACTGACTGCCATAAAATAAAGACACAGGGAGGTCCTGCAGTCTCTAAAAGTCATCAGACCTCCAGACTATTTCTGGAGCCCATCTGGGCCCTTCTTTCTGATCCCATGATGTGGCAGCATCTGCCTGGCTTCTGTTTTTGGGGGAGCACTACCTGCAGCCCAGGGCTGGCTTGGACTTCATTCATCTGTGGCAGATCAGAGTCACCTTGAGAGTAAGAGAAAAATGGGTTGTGAAGCTCACTCACCTGCTGAAATAACTACTGCAAGGTGAAACTTCAGATGTGAGCGTTTCAGAGTAGAAACTAAATCCAAAGTGTTCTTTCTACAGCACCCATCTCAGTTTTCCTCAGTTTTCTACATTTGAATTATCACTGTATGTGATCACCGCCCACCCTCATGTACCCCTTGCTACACAAGAGAATCTACATGCACTAAAAAAATAAATCCATGATCTAAAAAGACATGAACATTTTCTGGAGAATCGTAAAGGAGAAGCATGTGAATCACAAATCCAAGTTCCACATAAACTGAACCAGAGCTGGGCCCTTAGAAAATGCCCTTCCTAAGAATAACAGGAAAGCATACCACAGCATTTTGACAACTAAATGTTTGACCTCCCTCTTATCTGACAATGGCCCTTTTCAACTAATGTCTTTCTTCTTGTGGAGCAACAAGGAAATTAAATATTACCCTGATAATACCCAGATAAGCAGGAAAACACTGCCTGCACCTCGGAATTTGACAAAATCCTTCATACCCTCCAGCAAAACATTCAAGCCACAAACATTTGCTTCCACAAAGGACTGAAAATAACATGAATAATGAAAACCACGTTTAAGGAACACATGTGGAAACAGAGCTGCCTCACTTCTGCAGCCATCCACTCAAATGGGAAAACCTGCAAAGCCGGACAATAAAACCTCCTTTTTGTGAATTATGGGATCTGCTCCTACTCCAAACACGGGATCTCCTCGCTTCTCCCGAGCAGCGTTTTTGGGGAAGATCCCACGGAATCGGCTCCCTGCTGGCAGGGATATTCCAGGGAAGTTGTGTCACCTCCCAAAGGCAGCTGAGCTGTTGGCTGCCCTGGCTGAAGCAGATCCCTGCAGCAGCTTCCATCCCACCCGGATTTCTTCTGGAGTTTGCTCTTCCAGCAAGTTATCCCTGTGTTAGGGCTCTTCTCGCAGCTTTTCTGGGAGCAGGGAAAGGTGGGACACTGAGCAGCTGTGCTGGGCAGTGAGGATGGGCTGAGGAAAAGCTGCCCAAAGCAATTTCCTCCGGCAGGAGATGCCAGCTCAGCCCATGGCATCCCACACTGAAAGGCGGCGAGAGTCCCAGTGGAAACCCACCGGCATCGCGCTGGATACCGCAAGTTGGTTGTCGTGTTGTAATTTAACACAAATTAATAAAATTAATAAAAACCTACAAGAAAAACCCCGCACGCTGAAACGGCGGGGTTTTGCTGGGCGCTTTGGGAGCCAAACCAACACCGACGTTCCCGCCGGAGCGAAAAGGAAAGTGAGAGCAACAATTTAGCTTTTAACGCAACACTTTCACCCTCGGGGTCTCACTGCCTTTCTACCCAGCTTCCCCATGGCCTCCATGGGATTTTTCTCTTTTCCTGCTGGTTCCTGACGGCGCTCGGAGCAGCCGAGAGGGGCCGAGCCGGACCCCGCTGCCCCCCGGTCCCTGCCCATCCCCTTCCCTTGGCACTCACCGCCCGCGGCTCCCCGGGCAACTGGGGCGGCTGGGACCGACGGACGGACAGAATCACAGACGGACAGAGTTACAGACAGAGTCGCGGACAGACAGACAGACAGACAAACAGACAGACAGACGGACGGAGCAGCGCCCCGCCCCGCCCCGCTCCGGGCAGGCAGGGCCGGGCAGAGCCGCGCCTCTTCCAGCGCCCGCCCCGGGGTCACTTCCGAGCGGGTTGGTGCACGGGAGGTCCGGGGGAAAGCTGCTGCTGGGTCCTTCACTTTGCGCTCAACTCTTTTAAATTGAAAGTGAAGAGTTGATAATGTGAGGTGAAGTGAGATTAAACTTTGTGCAGGGACACTCTCTGGCGCCTTTTTGCTCTGGAGTACCACCCGGATTCATTAAAAAGCTGGGAAGGATGAAGAAGCATCCTTGGTAATTAAAAATCCCAGGTGTCTGTTAAGTGCTCTGTTCTTATCTCTGGACTGGAGATTCAAGGTCGGAGGGGCCATGCCCAGCCCTGTCTGCCTTCCCTTCCAGGTTGCACAGAAAAGCAGACATTTCATCTTAACTCAAGTATTGCCCAATATTTGTATTCCAGGTGGACCCTTGAGCTGTCAAAAAACCCCATCAATACACAGTTGGAGCAAACGAAGCCAACTTCAAGCCTGCAGAATTCATGCTCTTGTCTTTCACTGTTAAGCAAACCTGTAAATCTTACTGTAGAAATACGGAGTATTTCCATAGAAAACATTTCCCTTCTCCATGAGGGTTTATTAGATGTCATGGTAACCAGAACAGGCAATTGCAATGGAAATAGAAGAGCTCCCTGCCTCTCCCCTGAATGTCCATTGTCAAAAACATCAGTGGCCGACTTCCCAGTCCCTTCAGGGACTTCCACAGGAGTTTTCATTGAGTTTGAAGCATATGATGACTCCAAGACCACCAGAGCAAATCCTTGGGAGGAGTGACATCTATGACAAAAGCATTCAAAGCCTTTTGTGTAGGGACTCTGCAGAATCCTAATAAGAAATCACAAACCCAAAGCCATGAGTGTTCCAGCATTTTCATTCTTGTTCTAGAAGCACAGGCTGTGGAAAAACTTGGATCATCCAACACATCATGTATTCATGGAAGAAACAGGGAAAAAATGTCTTCTTGGTACATGATATTAAAAGAAAAAAATCCCAAGCATTATTATTTTTCTGGACCCCCTAAGAATTAGGCTTTTTTTTCTTCTTACTTTTAGACTGATTTTCTAAAAAACGGGTGGAAAAAAATCCAAGCAATTATTTAAGATAATTAAATCATTTCACTTCCAACTTCTTTTGTCTTCTTGAGGTATATTAAGCTTTATGGTTAATATATTTCTGTGCTGAGGGAAACCTTTGGCCTCGGGGAAATGTGCCTCTCATGCTCCCGAATCTCCTGCCAAGGAGCTGGGATTTGCTGACACACAAATGCCAGCGTGTGCCATCTGCCCATCCCACTCAGCCTGCCTGGCAAACCCACTGCTTCTCCAGATCACCACATCATCTTTGCAATATCAAATCTCCACAGACCAGTTGGTCAGTCTACAAAATAATCCTGGAAATTGCTTTATTCCATCGAGCAGCCACTCCTGGGCAGCCCTGGGAGCCCTCCATCCTTGCCTTTTGCCCAGCAGCTCTGTCCAGCCCTGCTGTGTGCCCTGTACACCTGGCACACTGCTCTGTGTGCTGCCTGTGATGGTGTTATCAGCCCTCTGTCCATAAATCCCGCTGACAGTGACTCTCCCTGGCTCTTCCCAGGCTCCCAGCTCAGTGTTATCACTCAGCAGATAAGGGCAGCCTGTGATTTCTCCTGGCTCTCAGCTGTTTTGTGCCACCTGGCTCCCAGCCTTGTGTAAGGAGCCTTTTGCCTTCAGTCCTGCCCTCCTGGCAGTCTCTGGTACAGCTCCATGGGAGGATGGCTGGGTTATGCTGGAAGTGGTTAAAAATGAGTTATTTTCTCTCCTTGCCCTTCCTTCCCTCAGTGCACTGAGATTCAGGCCTGAATTTGCACATTGGTAAGTTTGGAGATGGAGAAGATGGAACTGCCTGGTTTCCATCTGTGAGTTCTATCAGAGCTGGGACAAACTTCCCTCCCCACCCTGACCTGCTGGTCTTGGAAGGCCCTAATTAATGTCACACACACAGAGATCTACATGGAGCAGGTCTGACTTACTTCGAAAACCCATCAGACTAAGTAACACAAAGAAGCCCATCCTAATGCTTGAAATGCATTTAATTTAATTCAGTCACATTGTTCAGTGCTTGGCAAAACTAAAAAAGAAGAGCTAAAATGAGCTGCTTTTAAATGCTTCCATCAAAGATGAGACAAATGCCAAGGAAAAATTGAGTGGTTGGAGGGGAGAGGGTGTAATACAAAAGGAAAGATGCAATGAATCAGAGTTCTTAGGTAACCAAAATACTTAAGCCATAAAGATATCAAAAAGAATTAAACCCTGTCCATATCTCAGGACTATGCATGTCACAGTTATATTGCAGTCAAGAGTGTTCTGCACAAACATCTGTGCAGAATTGCTGCACTCTCAGTGTGTGCCATGGTCCAATATTGTCACCTAGAGTCAACAAGTAATTAGGTGATAAAATTTTCAGAGTGTTGACGTGTGTTAGAAAGCTCAGTTAAATAATTGCTGAATTCAGTGTGTTTTCTTGCCCTGCTTTCATCCAGTCTTTCAGCTCTTTGCTTCCTCAAGGCTAAGGCATGGAACATCAAAACAAGTCACAAATTCCAAGGAGTCTCTTTGCAAACGAGCAAATGTATGGGGGAATTAAAGTGCACCATCAACTTAGCATCTAACTCAGAAACTCCACCTTCCTAGATACCCATATTTATCCAAAAGCTTTGTGAGCCTGCAGCAGGATTACAAATCCCAAGTTTGAGGGAGGGCTGCTCCCTGCAGGGATTTGCAGCACTGCAGGAACCCTGTCTGCAGCAGCAGCACTGACCTGCACTGGCTGCTCCCAGCTCCTTCAGCTGGCAGAGGGAGAAACCCAGGTCAGGAAGGTGCTGAAGGACAGGATCATTTCTTTTGCCTCATCTGAGTGCCTGAGAGCAGCTGCCCTTTGTGCCTTGCTGGCTTTGAGCAGGAAGGAATACTTGCAAAGTCACCTTGAGGTCCAAAATTTGGCCACCCACTTTTTGTTATGCTGACAATCGATGGATGCAGCAGAGCCAGGGCTGAGCACACAGCACAGCTGGAGAGGCCATTTAAAGCAGGAAGAGAGATATTACTCTAAGTCTGAGATTGATTGCTGTGTTTATTTTTAATCCCTGAAATCAGGTACGTGTTGATTATCACATGTGACAGGACAGAGTTGTAGCCACAAGTCCTGTAAAAGCACAGAGAACTTCAGCCTTTATTTCTTGGGAGTCTACCCACAAAAAATGCTCTCAACAACTAATTCCTGCTGATAGTAGGAAATCCTCCAGCCTTGCCTTCATGTATCTACAGCCATTTATTTGTTATTCAGCCACATAGTGACAAAGGCACCACAAATCATTGTACAAAAGTATAATTAGACCCATGAGATGATACAGTCCACAGTTCACAATGCAGCAACAGCTAGAGATTTTATTATGTCCATGTTAATTCTTAGGACTTATAAAAAAAATTTCATGTTACAGAATTGATTTGAATGCAAGGTAGGAGGGGAGATCAAAGCACATGGCAGGTTCTCATTATTAGAGGTAATTTTGGATAATATTTAAGTTTTTCTTTCCATCTCAATTCTGACATGTTTTTCACATCTTCCTTATGTTTGGGCCCAAGAGAATCAAAATTCTCAAACAAAGTATGTGTGTTGCTCCTCCTAAATGATGCTTTCCTGCAGTAGGAATAAACAAGATTAAAAAGTTTCATTTATTGTAAAATAAAGTAATATTTTGTAACATATTTGACAAGTTGCTTCCAAGTAGAGCATTGCCTTGTCTCAGAAAAAAATATTTCTTTTCCCTGACCTGTTTTGAGTGACTGTCTGGCTCTGTACAGAGCATAGAAACTGAGTTCACAAGACAAATAAATGGACATATGCACTGATTAAAAAACATACCTCTAGATTTGCTCCAAAAATTAAAAAGTGGTGAAGACTGTAAAATTTTCTTTTGAATTTACTAATTAAGAAGAAAATCATTTGCAAACTGAACTTTAGTTGCAGCAATTAAAAGAATAATTTTTAAAAATCTTTTGTGTAACTTCTAAATAATACTTATTTTAAAAAGATTGTAGAAAAGATGCCCTGCTGTGCCCAGCAGATATATATTTGAGCACTGGACTAGTGCTATCTGCAGAGAAATGCTGTTCACACATTTCATATCTCCTGCAGCATTTGGATTTTTCTAGGGAACATTTTCAGGTATTTGGTTTGCTCCAGCTCCTGCCCAGTTGGTGGGAACCCCTCCATGGTCTTTCCCTGGAACTCTCAGAGTTTTCCTGAGAGCTGAAGCAAACCCAGTGTCTCCCTCAGGCTGAGGATAAATTATTTCTCTGGTGAGTTCCCAGAGATTTCTGCCCAGTGCAGATTTCAAGAGCTGTGCCCTGAGGCTGCAAGCTCTGACAAGGACAAGAGACACAAGCAACAAAATGCTGGTCACATTGTTAGGTGGGAGAATTTCTCTGCAAGACTCACAGCCCCAAGCCACAGTCCTAAGGAATAAAGGGTATTTTTGGACACTTACATTCTGAAGAGGTATCAGTTAATAGAGAAGCCTTGCTGTAAAGAAATGATGTTGAATGTTAGAGCCATGTAAAACACAAATCACATCTTAATAGCAGAACAAGAGTTGTGAATAGATCTGACTCCCTTCTTTTAAGGTGAGGGACAGCCTTGGAGACTCTGCTTAGGTCTCCTTGAAACTGAAGCAGGAAAGTGCAGGACATACAGTTCTTAAACGAACAGCTGGAGAAATTTGCAGGGAACATTTTGTAAGTAAAGAAAAGGATTTACCTTACAGCTCTGCATTTAGTTGGCAAGTTCTCCCTAAAAAAAAAACAAACAAACATAGAGAAGAATGGTTAACAAAGCTGGCAATGAACTCAAGTGTAGGGCTGGGTACTGTTCTCCTGGATCCCATGGTCAGAGATAAACCAGGAGGGGATGGGGCTGGGCAAACACAGAAGATGTTTCCTGGCAGTGGGACTGAGCACCCAGAACTTGGGAAGCTGATGGGAGCAGGAAACCACATCAGACAGAGGAGAAAATGGCCTTGCACTTGCACAAGACTTCTTCCTTGTTATCCACACAAACCTGCCCCCTTCTCCCTGCCCTCCCCACCACTCTCAGGATCCCACATCAACCCCTTCACTCCGGTGGAAGGAGCTGGGATTGGGGTCCCTGCTTCCCACGGGGCCGGGTCAGGACCACTCACCACGCACTTCCCGCAGCACAGAGTCCAGCTGCTCTATAAAAACCTCTTTCTGGAATTTGTATCTCTGAATTGCATAGGTCTGATCCAGGTGTACTTCCTCCACGTACACATCCTCAGCACGCAGATCCAGACTCGCAATCCTGGGGCACAGAGAGTCACTGCACCACAGAAAACCATCCAGCATCCAAAGGTGACAGAATTCTTCACTAGGACAGAGTCTGCCAAGAGGAGAGGGCTTTGGCAACATGAAGCCCTTTGTGAAGGTTGAGTTCCAATTGTTACATACTGTTATTTATTTGGCAAAGCCTTTTGCTTACCGACCTGCACTGGAACTTTCAAATGCTGATAATGAGAGAGGAGGAGGTGTTTTGATATTCCCCATGTGTGAACAAGGCCTTGACTTGCTGCAGGCAGGCTCTTGCTGTTGTAGCAGTGGCAGAACAAGAATGCCAAACTTACTAAATGGTGTCCAGGTTTCTGGAAAATTACCTTGATGCCATGGGCTAGGATGTGACTTGTGGCACAGCTGTGAGTAACAGACTGAGCTGCAGCCCTGAGGCACACGGTGATTCCAAGTTCTCCTTACAATCTGAGTTTGAACTCAGCTTTAATCTGTGTAAGTCACAGAGGTGACCTCTCAGATTCCAGGCAGATGTTTGAGCCAGCCCTTTGTGCAGCTGGGCCTGCAGTGCTGCTGCAGTGGGTCTGGAAGTGTTGGTGCAGTGTTGCACCACTGAATTACAACTGACACCCAGGCATCGCACAGGAAGTGGGAAGTTATAAATTAAAGAAGCATATCTTCTTCTTCTCTTGCAAAATGCGAAGTGATAATAAATCTTTCTAGCTACCAAGCTTGTCCACAACTCAAAAACTTGGTGGGAAACTCTGCTGCCAAAGTCTGTTCCCTGGGAACTCAGCTGAGGGAGGGTCACCAGTGTGCATCCAAGACAGTGTTACTGTAAACTGAACCCTAGGAGCTTCATCTCTGATAAAAACAGTTTTGTGGTTTCCATCAGAATCCAGCCAGGAAACTGAAATTTAAAGGGACAAGTGTAACAGCAGGCAGGGATCTCTCCATCCCTGTTAATTGTGTGCATGTGGTGCCCTCTGGCTTAGCTGGAATAGGGAGCAGCTTTGAAGCACAGGGAGGTAGGACAAGGGGCACAGGCAGTGAGGTTTGATCCCAGTTATCAAGTGTTATGAACAAGTGTTATGGAGTGGAACATACCTGTCTGTGACCAGTTTCAGATCCTACCAAGAGGATTGAAAAAAAAAAAAAAAAAAAGACAGAAAAATATCATTAGTGTGACTTTCAGAAAGGTCACCTGGCTGAGAAATAGGCAGATCCATGAAGAAAAGCAGAATATCACTGCTTACTTTGAAGAAGAGGAAACTATCTGGTTGCTTTTTTATCTTCTGCAAAGCCTGAAGATTCTGCTCAGCCTGGTCTCTCTTCTGTTCCATTTCTTCCCTCTTGCTGGCAATGACTGTCAGTTCTGCTTCCTCATTATACTGAAGGTCTCTCAGGATAATCCTCTTTCTCTTATTAAGCTCTGTCTTTATACTTTTAAACAGCTCTCCTAGCTGAGCAGTCAGTGTTTTGGTATTGGTCTAAATGAAGAGATAAGAAAAAGGGGCACTGGATCAGAAACTCCACCCTTCAGTTTAGTGCCTCTGCTTATCAATTAGGATTGTATCTGTCCTTTGCACTGGCTTTAGAAGGAAGCAGACAACAAACATCTGCTTAGAATATCTAATGTAATTTTGATGTAGTAACAAAGTCAGATGAATTTCAGCTACCAGTGTGAGAGCTTGCTGGTACACACTGAAAATCCCACTTGTAGATATAAATTGCTTTTCTTTTCTTAATCAGGTAGAAAACTTTAAAAATACATAATCTTATGTACAGTCTGTGGGCTGCCAGTCCTGAAACCTGGTCTGTGCAACCACAATACAGGGTGGAATCCCTCAGCTGGTTCCTCCTGTGGAGGAGCTGGAAGGCTGCAATAAATCTTGGCTTCTGGCAGTTTCTCAAACCACTCTTTTCCCTTTCTATTCTTCTGCTTCTAACAGTATAGTCACCATCACTTATTGCTGGGAAACTGTGAAGGAAAGATGCTCTAAATTAGCAATACCAACCTTGATCTGATTCTCATTTTTCTGAAGCTCTTCTAGGGCAGTAACTAAATGATTTTTAGATTCCTGCAGCTCTGTCATGGTGTCGGAGAGTTTAACCTGGCAGAAGGAAAGACAGCACTGAACCTCCCAGCAGGAACAGCTTCAAACCACACTGGCAGTTTGTGGAGCTGGTGAAATGGCCATTGTCTCACTTCAAGGCAGTAAGTGAGCATAGGAAATGCATTTTATCCCCTCAGCCTCAGCTGATTCTGGAGCATTTCAAGGACAGCAGCTGGACTCAGAGGCAGGAACATGGAGGCTCCATGTCTCTTTTATCTGCTGGGACACTGGCTCCACAAAATTTGTGGCAGAGGGAGGGATCCCAGAATCACTGAAATTGGAAAAGACCTCCAAGGTCATCGAATTCCAGCTGTGCCCAATGCCCACCTTGTCACCCAGCACAGAGCACTGAGTGCCACGTCCAGTCATTCCTTGGACACCGCCAGGGATGGGACTCCATCACCTCCCTGGGCAGCCCCTTCCAATGTTTAACAACCCTCTCAGTGAAGAAATTGCTCCTCATATCCAAGCTGAAACTCCCCAGCACAGCCTGAGACTGCGTCCCCTCATCCTGCCACAGGTTACTGGGGAGCAGAGCCTGATCCCCAGCATGGACAGAGCCTGTGGGAAGGGCCTCGAGAGGGAAAACTCCCTTCCCATCCGAAGTTCAGCAGCAGTGGCACTCCCAAGGCTCTGTGGAGTAAGGGATTTTCTAATCCTGCCAGGAATGTTTCTCAATCCCAGCCGGGAACAGCGCAGTGATGGTGGCAGGCCTAGGGCTGCCCCTCACTGCAGCCTCTTGCTGCCCACAGCCTGAGGGACCCCCGCTTGTCCCGGCCGGCCCCAAACACCTTCCTCTGCTCTTCCCCCTCTGCTTAGCTGTCCATACTGTTCTGGCAACACACAGGAGGGAATGAAAAGCAAATTCCAGCACAGTGCACCAGCCCCTTGCTGTGGCAGAGAGGAAATGGCCAGAGCTGCCCTCACACCCATCTCCATTAGCTGTGACAGCCCCACCGCCCTTCCTGCGGCTTTCCCCCTTCCCTCACGGCCAGGGCAGGGACCCCAGCGAGGGAAGAGCTCCTTACCAGCTCTTTGTCGTGTGCCTCCTTCATGGTGATGATCTCGTGGCCCTTGTGGGCCCCAGCGATGGAGCAGAGCACGCAGATGAACGTCTTCTCTTTCAGGCAGTAGAATTCCAGCAGCTTGCCGTGATCCCGGCACCTCCTCTCCTCCGCCTTGCCCACTCCCACCTCCACCAGGACGTGGCCCTGATGGAAACCCTTGGCATTGTGTTTGCTCAGGTGGGCCTGGCACAGGGACGCCTCACAAACCAGGCAGGTTTTCACGGCCGGCTGGGACCCATCCAGGCAGTGGTCACAGGGAACCATGCCCGTCTTCCCCTCCGTGGGGTCTTTGCCTTGTTGGAGGCTTTCCCTTCCAGTGTGTTGTCCTTTGGAAGCAGTGGCTTGAAAGGCCTCCACGATGTTGGCCAGCTTGAAGTTGTTCTGCAGCTTTATGCTGGGCCCCAGGCGGGCCCTGCATGTGGGGCAGGTTGAGAAGCCCTGGGAGTTGTGCTGTGTTCCCAGCACCTTCTGGATGCACTGCCGGCAGAAGTTGTGGCCACAGGCCAGCGACACTGGCTCCTGGTACGTATCCAGGCAGATGGGGCAGGTGAGCTCAGCCTCCAGGCTGCCAGCCCCTCCACTTCCCTCCTGAGCTCCTTCCATGGCTGCAGCGACAAGAGAGAAACGAAACTAAAACCAGAGGCAGGAACCCAGCCCCGAGGCTGCAAGCCCTTCCCTTCTCAGCCCTTCCCTTCCCAGCCCTTCCCTTCCAAGCCCTTCCCTTCTCAGCCCTTCCCTTCCAAGCCCTTCCCTTCCCAGCCCTTCTCCTCCAAGCCCTTCCCTTCCAAGCCCTTCCCTTCCAAGCCCTTCCCTTCCAAGTCCTTCCCTTCCCAGCCCTTCCCTTCCAAGTCCTTCCCTTCCCAGCCCTTCCCCTCCAAGCCCTTCTCCTCCCAGCCCTTCCCTTCCAAGTCCTTCCCTTCCCAGCCCTTCCCTTCCAAGGCCTTCCCTTCAAGCCCTTCCCTTCCAAGTCCTTCCCTTCCCAGCCCTTCCCTTCCAAGACCTTCCCCTCCAAGCCCTTCACTTCCAAGCCCTTCCCTTCCAAGTCCTTCCCTTCCATGCCCTTCCCTTTCAATCCCTTCCCTTTAAGCCCTTCCCTTCCAAGTCCTTCTCCTCCAAGCCCTTCCTCCACCCCAGGCCAGGCAGAGAAATGTTCCCTGTCCCAGCTCCACCCTTCCCTATGCTCTGACAGCCACTTTGGGAAGTTTCCCCTCTGTCTCCAGCAGGGAATGCTGCCCAGTCTCTCCTCACCTCGCAGGGCAGCTTTGCTTCTGCACTGGATGTGCAGGATGGAAAGAGGCAGCAGAGGCAAAAGCTGCTGCCTTAGGCCAAAGATCAGCATTGCTGCTGCCTAGTTCTGTGGCAGTTAATGTTGTGCTGTCAACTTTTAGATAAAATAAATTGCCATCATGTTTAGCAAGCTAATAATGTGACTTTAATAGCATGAACCCAACGCAGTACTTGATACAGCTGAGCAAAAGTGAGTAACTTAATGGTATTTCCATTATGATTAACAGAACAAATAAAAGAGAAGCTCTTGCAGGAAGAGGCAGAGTGCTGTGATGTACCCCCATCACAGCAGCCCACAATCCAATTTCTGATATGCCATCTTAGCACAGCCTCTGTGCAAGGCTCACAATAACACAAAAATATAAAATAACACCTTGTCCCCACATCATTACAGGAACTTCCACACACTGATGGCATCATGGATGGGATACTTCAAAGGATTGGTTCCTGTCTTTATAAGTCTGAAGTTCCTAGCAGGATGTTCAGTCTTCCTAGCTTGAGAATTTTTTCCGGTGTGGATGTCTTCGACCTAAGGAACACACAGAACTAATTATGAGACATCTGCAAGCAGCATTCAAACCAGGCATAAACAATTCCAAGCTCCCAGCAGCTCTCGTTGCTGGTGTCCTCCCAACAGCTCTGGTTGCCCTGCATGTCTGGGATGGCTCCATGCATTGGAGTCCTGTCCTGGTTTGGGCCAGGATTCATTCCAATCATGAGATTTCCATTCATGAGAATTCATTCTCTTCTCAGCAGCTGTTACAGTTTTGGGTTCAGTAGAGAATAATGCTGCTAACACACTGATGGTTTGGCTGTTGCTGAGCAGTGCTTAACCTGAGCCAAGGACCTTTTTCTGTGCCTCATGCTCTGCCAGTCAGGAGGTGCCCAAAAAGCTGGGAAGGAGCCTAGCTGGGGCTGATGACCCAAACTGGCCAAAGGGATATTCCACACCATAGAACACCATGGCCAGTGTATGAACTGGGGGGAGATGGCCAGAAGGAGCCAACTGCTGTTCAGGAACAGTGGCTGGACATCAGAGNGGCCTCCACGATGTTGGCCAGCTTGAAGTTGTTCTGCAGCTTTATGCTGGGCCCCAGGCGGGCCCTGCATGTGGGGCAGGTTGAGAAGCCCTGGGAGTTGTGCTGTGTTCCCAGCACCTTCTGGATGCACTGCCGGCAGAAGTTGTGGCCACAGGCCAGCGACACTGGCTCCTGGTACGTATCCAGGCAGATGGGGCAGGTGAGCTCAGCCTCCAGGCTGCCAGCCCCTCCACTTCCCTCCTGAGCTCCTTCCATGGCTGCAGCGACAAGAGAGAAACGAAACTAAAACCAGAGGCAGGAACCCAGCCCCGAGGCTGCAAGCCCTTCCCTTCTCAGCCCTTCCCTTCCCAGCCCTTCCCCTCCAAGCCCTTCCCTTCCCAGCCCTTCCCTTCCAAGCCCTTCCCCTCCAAAGCCTTCCCTTCCAAGCCCTTCCCTTCC
>VWZS01003776.1:0-12945 GCA_013397075.1 Rhabdornis inornatus
GGGTGCCTAAGAGCACCTGGAGGGAGGTCTAACCTCACATGCAGCTCATGTCAAAAAATAATCGAGCTCCTGAAGTGGCTCCTGGGTTAATTCAGCCAGGCTGGGGCTGCTGCTGGCTCTGCCTGTTGTGTTCTGTGCTCACCTGGAGTCAAACCTGCTGCAGCAATACTCGTTAAGTGCCTGGCTTAATTTCACCTCTAATTTAAATTTTATGAGGCAGTTATGTGTTAGCTAAAGGGCCTTTTGAAATGACTGAAAAGATCAGGTGAATTTTAAAATACTGGATGTTTAAAACCTCATTGCTATTTTAATTGAAGTGAATTTTAATATCTGAAAGACATCTTTGTTAATACATTAAAGATGTTTAGTGCTATTAATTGATATGGAACAGAGTAGTAGTGAATTTATTATGTGATTTAAAATACCAACTGGTGTTAAAGCTATTTCTGCTTTGCATTTCTATTAAATGCCAACTATAACTTGCTATAGAGGCTGCTGGAGACCTGACTATTGATTAAATTACCTTCCAATGAGGGCTCACTGTCAGGCAGTGAACATTCCTTACAAAATGTGTAGGAAATCTCTGGTTTGGGAGCATCAGGGAAGGCTGAAATTCTGCTTCATCAAGTGGCAGTTCAAGAGCTGGTTTGACTGATAGATGGAATAATAAGGTTACTGATGAACATTAAAAAAAATTCCTGTGACAAGAAAGGGTTTTTATTTTATTTTTTATTTATTCCACCATGAAGCATCCCAGCAGTTGTGTCTCCCTGGCTGAAAAGGCTGGGACAGGAGATTAGGGGTAAGTGGGAGAGATCAGGGTTAGATGAGGATCTCAGCTGTGGCCCCTTCTGTAAAATTAAGGGAATTTGCCTTCTGTTCTCTCTGCTTTTACCTTCTTGCTCGTTTAAATACCAGCTTTTCAAGGAAAGTTATATAAAAATCTTGACAGCTCCTTATGGAAGCTCGATGTGATGAGAGGATCAATCATTCTTCAGCTTTTCCCCATTTCTTATGCTGGCTCCAGAGTTTGCTTTTTTTCCCAAAGCAAATTGTTTCCTCTTCAGGCTTCTGCTATGGAAATTCAATTTGGGTAGTCTGAACATGTTGACAGCAACAAAAATCTGGTCAGAGTGAGGAAAAATGGGTGAATATTCCCAGAAAGACTCTGGTTGCTTGTTCCTGGTGCGATTCAGGTGCAGAGGCAGGGACAAGGGATGTCTCTGCTTCTCTGGATCCACAGGCAGATGAAAAAGCAGATTGTTCCCAAAACACTCAAGGGTGTTAAAAAGGAAATTTTATTGGCTCTTTTCTTCTACCTCCTAGGCTGGGGACAGACAAAGTGGTTTGTTAGAACCAGTTAGGAAATCTGGGAGAGCTTCAGGGAGCAAACTTTTCCTTTCCTTTCCTTTCCTTTCCTTTCCTTTCCTTTCCTTTCCTTTCCTTTCCTTTCCTTTCCTTTCCTTTCCTTTCCTTTCCTTTCCTATCTTTGAAATCTGGTTTAGTATCCTCTTATTGAGCTTTGTCCTGGCTTTGGAGGTGATGACATCCCTTGGCTGAGGATCAACGTGGTGCCCCCAGCCACCCTCCCTGTGCAGCTCTGGGAATATGTTGGGATTTAGGACCTCCCACAAATAAAATTTTAGTCATGAGCCACAGAGTGGGCACTGCTCAACCAGCCCTCTTGGATCCCCAGGATTGGAATGGTTTGCTTTGGATGAAAATTGTCCCTGCTGGAGTTCTGCTGGGGCTGTGTCACCCTGAGCTTTGGGGGATCATTTTGAGAAGATTCCCAACTCTGCACTGCAGAAATGTTGCCTCTCTCTTCCTCTCTGCTTCTTTAGACCTCCTGCCAGTTGTGGACCACATTCTAATTCCCATTTCAAGGTGCCACAGACACCAGAAAGGCACATGAGGAATTTTTGAGGGTTCATTAAATCATTGAACCTTCGGTCCCAATGTGAGATGTCTTTGCTGATGTAATTCAGTGAAGAACCGGAGCCCAAAGGAAAGGACTCCAATAAATCCCCAAACTCCAGAGGGCACAACACCACTGAAGGACATTTCTCTAAATTATTTAAGCACAGTGTTTGCTCTGCACTTCTACCATTCCTCAGGTGAGGATTTATCACTTTTTAATTCACTCAAATATCTCAAATGTGTTTGATTTGGGAGGAGAATGCAGACAGGTAGGGAAGAAAAACAGCTTTGCTCCCTTTATGGAAATTTAAGCTACTGGAGCTCCTTTTCAGCAGAGGACTCAAGTGAGATGTGTGAGATCATTTATTGCAGCAGTTACATTCTGGTATAAACAAGATTTTAATGTGAATATATATTCCATGGTGCAAGAGGAATTGGAATAAAACCTGTGCAAGTTGCCTTTCAGTGAAAACATCTGAAGTTAAAAATGTATTAATGCAGCCCTGTGAGACACATCACTAAAACCAAGTTTCAAGGACATCACAAGCATGAAGGTGTTTTTCAAACAAACAAAATAAATGTAGGTGTGGCCTGAAACAAAGATTTCACTTGTGTATCTCTATGAGAGGAAATAAATCACCTGGCTTCTCAACTTGATGCTTAGAAATTTAAATTATATTTGATTCATAACTTCACATCTATGTAACAACATCAGTTCCTAGAGGCAGCAGAAGATTGTATCTAAAATTTGAGGGCCCATTTTTGCACCAAATCCTGAGCAACTTCCAAGGAAATTGGTTGTCCCATGATAATGAAGAATGAATTTATTCTTAAAGCTGATGTTCTCAAACATGGGAGGAATTTAAGAGCAGCTCCCCTGAGCCTCATGGCTGTCACATTGCAGACAAACTTCCCTAGACTTTAAAAACATGTGGAAAAGCAGCAATCTTTACTTTGGAACTTTTAATTGAAGCACATTTTTAATTCTCCTCCAGGTTCAGAGTAGCCTTAGGTCACTTGTCGCCTTCCACTTATGAGGGATATTAAAGTGCATTGAACAGATAGGATTTAATACAGTTTATTAAATCCATTTTAGGCCCTGATGCAGATTAGTTTTATTGTGTTAATTGTAAAGATAAAGGTTCCTGAGTGTGGGGGGAGGAATTTTCAGCAAACTGTTTCAACAACAACAGAAAAGACTCTTTTTGTGTGTGTGCTCCAGGGGTGTTTGACAAATTGGGGAACAATACAATCTGCAAGATCCAGCCAATTAATCCACCCATTATTGGTCAGGCAGTGTGGCCAGGCTGAAATCCATTCTGCAGAGGATAACTTATTCAGTAGGGCTTAATCCTCCCCATCTAGCACCAAATTACTTCAGACTTGCATAAATTTTTCCATTATTTGACCAGCTCTTCCAGGGCTTGCAGTGTAATGCTTGGCCTGCTAAGCCTCTTTTGTCCCGTGCTGCTGGAAACTGGGTTTGCTGCTTTGCATGTTTTTATTCCAAAAGAGCTTTTTCCCAATTGTTTCTTTCCAAGCACCACCAGCCTGCCTCTGCCTTATTGTTTTTTTGTGATTTTTTTTGGGGGGTGCAACAGCATTCTTAGATGTTTGAATAACTTTGCAGAGGGTTGGGTTAGTTGCAGGAATTAGGGAAGGTTTCCTAATGAAGTTCAGGGGAATGTGGATTAATCCTGGGTTAATAAAGTACAATAGCAACATGCTTGGAGCTGAAGGAAGTGAAGAAGAGATGTCACCCTGCCACTGTTCCAAATCCCATCAGCTGGCAGCTCTTTGCCAGCCCTGGACCAATTTGCATATTTTCTCCATGCAGAAAATCCTCTGCATGGAATTAATAGAATTTCATGGAATTTCAGCTTTCTGAGCTGAAACTGAGGAAGGAGAGGAGGTGGCTCCTTTGTCATTTTATTGCTGCTCTGTGACTCTGCTCTGGGCCTGTAATGCACTTCAGTGAAAGAAGAAAAGAATACTTAAAAACATACAGGCACATTCCTGCTTTTTTCCCCTCCACTTCATCCTTTCATTAAGCTCAGACAATATCTCAGGTGAGAGGGGGCTCCTTCCCCAGAGAATTCAGGAATAAAGATGATGCCTCTACCTGCACAAGCCCACTTTAAAATATTTAGTCTTTTAAGCAATTTCCATCTGCTGGAAATGCAGATCTTTGCTCTCTGAACCAGGAAAGCTCCAGTACAAGACGAGATGATGCCATCCTTATTTTATCTCCTTCTGGTAACACTCCATGGGTGCAGGCAGGCCTCGGATACAGAAAGCTCCTTCATCCACCAGGGAATTCCTCATCTCACTTCAATGGAGTCACATCAGGCTGAAAGGGAAATTGGACCCACTCAGCTCAGCCCTGAACTATTTCAGTTCCAACTTTCCCATTGACTTCACAGGGAGTTAAGACTTTTGAGTATTTCACTTCGTTTGGGATTGAGTTTAATAATGTGAACCCTCAAGAAAAGGACTTCATCTGGTCCTAAGTTTCCCTTTGGAGGATACCTGGCTGCTGCCTCCTCTTCTGCTTTGAGAGATTTTCAGATGTGTTTGGAACACCCAGACACCTCTTCCCCAGAACGGATGGCTTGGGATGGTCAGCAAGGAATTTCTTTGAATTTATTGCTGAAAACCACAATCATATACCTTGAAAAGGAGGATCATTTTCTATTATAAAAATATTGACATGTGAGTCAGAGAATCCTGGAATGGTTTGGCTGGGAAGGGACCTTAAATCCCACCCAGTGCCACCCCTGCCATGGGCAGGGACAGCTCCCATTGTCCCAGGCTGCTCCAACCTGGCCTTGGACACTTCCAGGGATCCAGGGGCAGCCACAGCTTCTCAATCAGCCTGGAATATTTTTATCATAGAATCATTTAGCCTGGAAAAGGCCTTTAAAACCATCAAAACCACCTGTTAATATTAATTTTTACCTCTGATTTTTTCCATGTGTGTAAAGATGGGACTGTGAGAGTAAATGAGGGCAGGGGCTGCCTGTACATGATGGGATGGCAGCTGAAGCTCCATCTCCTCTCTCCCTTTCCAGCATGCAGCTCCCAGTCATGCTCTGTGCTGGCCCAAAGGCAGCAGAGGATTAAAAATTACATTAGAATTTAAAATAAAAGCTTGACACTGCAGTGCTGAGCCTGCTTTTCCTGCATTTCTTCACCCACGGCGCCTTGAGAGAGGACAAAAGTGATGGGAGGTTCCATGAAGGCTGAAATAACCCTTCAAATTTACTGAAGCTTTGGAGGGAACTCAGCTCAGGTACTGCCTGCTTTGTGTTTAAATTACAGGGCTTTTAATTTAGGATCTGACAAGCAAGGCTGAAATGCATTTAACAGAAAGCAGTGACAATTTCAAGCTCTGGCTGGGGATCCCAGTTAATGGATGAATTTAAGCTGCCAATTCCCTCCTCCAAAAGAGCATTACAGGCACAGCCTTTTGTTTCCACACAGCAAAGAGCATCACTGAGCTTTTTTTATTCCCCCTCCCTCCCCCAGAAAGGGATGTTAGACTAAGCTGAGATGATTCAGGGTGCTGAATGAGTGCTCTGGATTTTGCAGGGACACACAATATCCTCTGCCCTTGTGCTGAGAGCCTCCATGAATTATCTCCCTCTGCTGCTATATTTGAAATTGCTGGGATTAAAGGCTGAGAGGGATTCCTTTGGTGTCTTAGCTGGATGTTTTCTGTCTGAGTTCGGGGTCTGTTCCACCCAGACCTCCTGCAAAGCACAGGGCTGATTTTCTAATGGTCCCTCTGACCATTAATGAGAGGCATTTTGTCAAGGAAACATTCATGGAAAAGCCAAAGGCAACAGGCAAAGGAGCAAAGGAACCATTAGTTCATGTGATGGCAGAGAAGAGAATTTGTGTGGACTTGATAAATGCCATCACTACAAGGGCAGGATAAAACACCTAAAACCTGGGATGTGGGAGGCTCTGCCTAATCTCCAGTTTTCTGTAATTGTACCGTGACAAATCGAAGCATTAGACCTGGTAAGGTTTTAATAAAAATGCAAATGCAGAAATCCTGCACTAGAAACGCTGCAAGTTAGTTCTTAAAACTAAAATAATCTACTTGGTCTGGCCGGGACGATGATGAATATGCATATGTTATTTTTGGGGGCTTTTTTTTCCCCAAATATTGTGGGAACGTGGCTGTGGGGAAATTACAGTTGAATTTTGAAGGCTGTTCAGTCCTGAGAGGAAACAAGCGAATGAAGGCTCCTTTTTCTGACCTGCAAAAATTTACAGCTCAAATATTTAACGTGGAATAAAACATGGGAGAGATATCAGTGGGTACAGGGGAATGAGAAAATTCCCAAAGGAGCAGCAGGGTAGGGCAGGGCTGAGGTTTCCCAGCTCATGGTGTGCTGTCTTTTCCCATAGTAAACTACTGTGGAGCCCAGCCTAGCAAAGCCACAGAGCCAGCAAAGTCTCAGCTCTAACAAGCCAGGCCTTGGCGTCAAGCCCTGGGAGGCATTTAGCTCAGGGTGAGCCAGAGATCTCCTCCCAAGAGCCTTTGCTGTTAATATGTTAATGAACCCAAGCTCTGTTCCCCTATTGGTTGCCTGTGTTCCATATTTGGTAATGTTTCCAGAATCATCCACACCTAGTCTATCTGTTGTCACTCCTCCCTTGTTTCTGGTCTTTGGAGTTTTGTCCTCACACAGGATGTGGTTTCTGGGCGCTGTCCCTAATTTTATTTCTCATTAAAGTGAATTTTCTTTTTCGGGCACTCCATTGTACCTGCTCCTTTCTCTGCGCCACATTTGCCCAGAAATCAGGGAACTCAAAAGATGTGTGACAGCCACCCTCACTGTGACAAACCACCTCTAATGGCCTGGGAATCCCAGAATTTCAGCAGTGATTCCAGAGGTGCCACATCCACCCGGGGCCTGACTGCAGGGCAGACACTGAGTGACCTTTTGCTCCCCGGGGAAATAAAAATTCCCCCTTCCTCAGCTGAGACCCAAATCCTCATAAAATAAAGCCATGGCCATGATATTTTTCAATTATGAGATGAAATTTCAGAAGCTGAACTCTAGACAAAACCTCAAATTTAGATCAAAATTTAGAAGTCCTTGGTGACTAAGTAGTAAGTAGTTTCAGAAGTATCTCAAATATATAACATAAGAGTTTGATAATGAAAAAGGAATCTGGGTATCTGTTACACACTGGCTTCAACTTTTAGGTGTGTTGAATGTGAGCACTTCTGCACCACTGATGAAAAGTAGGCACTTTTAAGTTGCTAACATAGAATTTCCCCAAACTTAAGATGAAAATTTATCAAACCATGCAAGAAGAGAACACTATCATCTCTCATTCTCTGCAGGTATTTTGTGTTTTACAGGAAACATGAATAAGTTTCTCACTCACATCAATGTTAAAAAAAACCCCCACAACTAAAAAACCAACCAAACAAAAATACTCTTAAATACCAGACTGAGCACAGGGCTGACCCTGATTCCTAGAGTCCCTCAGAGGTACCAAGCCCAAAAAATGTTGTACAAAAGCGCCAGAAGCTGAGGGTGCACGTGGGTTGTCCTCAGCCAGGGGAGAAAGTGTGAGTTCATGCTGGGCAAGGATGATGTGTTTGTTTCCTTGCTCTGGATGGAAGGGATGAAGAATTCAGCAGAGTTTCAATCTCCCTGTGCCATAAATCCTGTTGGGAGTGCAGCCTGTGGAAAGGAAGTTTGGTTTGGGATGGGGTGGGGTGAGATCCATCAGGGTGGAGGGTCAGGGAAAGGGACAATCCCTCTGTTCTGGCAGAGGACAAGCAGCAGTTGGGCTGTTGGAATTATCCAGCTCATCAAGGTTTCAATTAGCACCTTGTTTGATTAATGAAGTGTCCAAAGCTCAACTGTCCCTGCCTTCCCTCACTGCCCCTCAAAGCATGACGAGGTTTTGTGCTGCCACAAGAATTGTTCTCTCCACGGTGCCCTGCAATGATTTGGTTTTAGAAATGATGCTGGATGTAATTATATCTATCAGATGAAGGTATATAAATACACATGGATGCACCTTTCTCCTTCTGTGTTTCTCCCTTGTCCCTGATGCTGCATTTTAACAGTGACAGCTCACCCCTGTCCCCTGAAGTACCCCTTGATTTTGGATTTTTCCTTTTATTTCATGTTGTCAGTATGACTGACACACTCGACTGCCCCCAGTAAAGCTCTGGATTCCTGGCCAGGCCAGCTCTGGTATTCCTGGAGCTGTCTGATCAGAACAAAATCCCATTTAACAAGTTAAAGAGGAGGAGAGAATCTACATAGAGAAGAATTTAATGAGAGACAGTAGAAATCACTCTGCAAAACTGCCAATGCATTAGTGCCTGTGCGACCCAAAGAGAATTTGGCAGGCAGAGAAACCATTTATTTTGATCAGATGAAGACAACATTTCTGCAGAGATAGGAATTTCTGCACAGGTAATTAATAGATGATCCCTGTCCTGAATAACTTAGTCCTGTTATGGATGAAGGAATTGCATCTGATTGCCAAGGGTCACAATGCAAGGTCCAGGCCCTCTAGTAACAGAAAAAATAAATCCCTGCTTCTGTTTATATTTCTTTGCCAAGTGTGGGGAAACAGAGCTGGGAAGAGGCTGCTAAGATGATGTTGTAAATGATCGAGGTAAGTAGAAATCAAGAGTCTGGGAGATAGTTTGCATATTAAACCAAATGAAAAAGTTTGGAAATCCAAAGCAACTGCATCAATAAATCATGAAACACTCAAGACTATCCCCAGGATCACATCCCAATCCCATCAGGAAATATTTAAATATTATTTAACTTTCTCACTGTTGTCATTTACCTATGTTAAGCTAATGGATATTTTGTCATTTTCTTATTTAGTCCTGAAAATACTTCGGCTGTGGGGCTTGGTTTTGTTTTTTCACACTCCAAACACCAAGATTTTCCTCTTGATGTTGACAGGAGAGATTGAGTTCTTTTCCCTCGGAATGGGTTTTGTTGACAGGATGGATTTAGGCTGTTGAGGAAACACACACTGTGAGCGTGGTGACCCAAAGCACTGATGGAATGTGTTTTATTGGCAGCACAGATTGAGATGGTGGTGACAAAATGCAAACAGCCCAATCCATTCCACTGATAAAACACATTTATCTAACAATCAAGTCCATCCAGTTGACAAACCCATTTTTGTTTGAAACTGAAAAGCATCTTTCAGAGGGGAAGGAATGAATTCCTGCAGGGAAGCAGCTCAGCTTATTGAGAAGCTGGGCTGGAGCCCCTCTGGCTGTGGAAAATAGAGATGTGGACCTGTACAGTAACAGCATTAGAAATGACAGGAAAAACTATTTTAAATGGAATTAGCCACATTTCCACAGCACGACACAACCCTGCACTAAAATTTACACAATTCAGGCTTTGCAAGTTCTCTACATCTCAAAGCACCCTAATGGAGTTGCAAGGGAGAACGAAAATTTGTTTTTAATATTGACCCTGCAAACAAAAATTAATCTCTCAATTTAAAAAACAAGTGTTTTATCAGCAGCTGTGGTGGGGTTTGGTACCTAAAAAAACCACTTGGAGCAGAAATTGCTGCTTGTTCTTGGTCTGTCCCCGTGTCCAAAGGCAATAAAGGCTTGGATCTCTTTCCTTTCTAACAATCCTGTCTCTTTTCAAGGACTAACTCTTCCTTTCTCTCAGGCTGTCCCATTGGTTTGTACAATTTAGCTCCAACTTTGCCCATTCTCTGCCTCAATCTCAATTTCTTTCTCCCTGCTCCAATTTCAGCCAGCCTGTTCCAGGCTGAGAGACACCAAAATTCAGAGCTGTCTCTTCAGGTTTTCACATTCCAGAGATTTATTTCTCAATCATTTTGCCCCCAAAGCAGGTGCTCCCCTGCCCTGGTAGGGACAATTTCTGAGACACCAGAAGGGAATTTCTTGGCTCTCCTTGACATAAGAGCAGATGCAGGATTTTGCCCATATTGACATTTAAAGGAATCAAATATGCCATTTTCCACTCCATCAACAGCACTATGTTTTTTCTGTGTCAGAGGATGTGAGAATCAATACGGTGACACCACAAAGCAAACATTTGACATTCTTTCCTTTACAGTTTCTATTTAAAAATACAGATTTGATCAGGGGACACGAGAGCCAGAATGAGCATAGCTTCCCCAAACATCATCTTACCTAAAGAGAGCTTTAAAACATGAAATTCTTATTGCTGGCTTCTTTTTTCCCTCACACTGAGGTCAATTTTTCCTTCTCTCTGCAGAGAGATGAATAGAAAGTAAAATAATATCTATGTTGAGGTGTTTTTGGCCCTCAGCTCATGAAAAAAAAAAACCCCATGCAAATAAAAATGCTTGGGGAAGAGTCTGGTGCTCAGAATCCTCCATTCAAAATAGGTATTTTTTTGACATTATAAGGTTTATATATGGTTTGGGCTAATAAACATATATGTGTGTATAATTTTATTTACACGGCGTGGTATATATGTGGTTTGGATTAATACATTGAGAAAAAGAGCATCTGAACTGCTGCCAAATTAAAAGAATTTTATATTGTGCTCAGAGGTAATGACTCGATAGATGGGGGAGAAATATCAGGTCAAGGCACTTTTCCTCATTACCTGTTTCCCTCGTGGATCACCTGTGTGACCCCTGACTGAGTGAGACCTGGGGAGGATGTGCTTTAATTAACCTTAATTATGCAGAAAGGACAAGATGATGGTGTGGCTGGATAAAATAATGAAATCCTGGAATGGTTTGGGCTGGAAAGGACCTCAAAGCCTATCCAGTGCCACCCCTGCCATGGGCAGTGACACCTTCCAGGTATTCCAAACCTTCTCCAGCCTGGCCTTGGGCACTTCCAGGGATCCAGGGGCAGCCAGAGCTCCTCTGGGAATTCCATCCCAGCCCTCAAGGGAACAATTCCTTCCCTATATCCAATCTATGCTCTCAGTTTGAAACTGGCTCCTTGTCTGTCACTTTGTGTCCTTTTCTAAATTCCCTGGTAGAGAAAATAATGACTGGGGAAAGTTTTTTTTCTCCCAGAATATTGCTTTGATTCTTCCCATCAGGGCACCTCTCTGATTGCAGGGTTACTTCAGACTCAGGGGAGTTTCTCCTCCTATTTCTAAGCCCAAAATGCAGCAGCTGCTGCTGTAGGTGCCTGTGTGAGCCAGGAGGGATGCTGGTATCCCAGAAGGACAAACATCACGTTACCAATGATAGCATTTTGCTTCTATTTGTCAGAACCAGCGAGATTTTCTACCTCCAAGGCACGGCATTAATCACAGAGGTGCTAGGTGAGGTTCAGTGACTACATCACTGAAGATTAAAAAAAGAAAAATTCTATCCTATTAAAGGTTATATTATTTTTATTTTACAGTCTGGGTATGTGTCTATGGGTAAAGGATCAAGACAAACTAATTAATACTTCTGTTCTAGATAACTGATCCCTAGAGAGGGTTTGCAGGCACTGGTAAAGTCCAGGAGAAATCAGACCTGTAGGAAAATACCTCAGTGCCAATCTTGTCGATGGTGAGCAAGGCAGAAGGCAAAGTGGGAATGAGCCATAAATGATTTCTTACATGTTGTGCCCTAAGGCAAAGCCTCAGTGCCTGTGGTGAGCCTCAGACCTCCAACCCCTCTGGTTTCCAGCACCTTTCCCAGGAGGAGATTCCACATCAGAGCCCATTCCCAGCAACAGGCACGCTGCCTTCATCTGCTGCACACCACTGCTTCCAGCTAGCCCATGGTTTTTATTTCCTGGGGATCTGTTTGGGTCCCTGGCATCGTTCTGCTGTGTCCCCTTTGCTTGGGTTTCCCTGACCTGTGTGGGGTGATGTTTGTTCTGCCACCATCACTAATTATCCCGACAGGAGAGGGGCTGGGGACGACATGCAGAGCCTTTCCTCAGCGTGACAAAGGGCAGAGCACGGAAACAGAAGGGAGCAAAGAGATAATGAGAGAGTCCATGACCTTTCTGAGGCCTCATCCCCAGTTCCTCATGCATTATTTCAGTCCCTGTGCAATTAGCTCCTGTTAATTACTGTGGGCAAACCTTGCTGAGGAGATCTCACAGAAACGAGGAGATAAATGACAATTTGGAGAAAGATGTGGCTGAATTCTGCCCTTAACATTATTTGTCTTGAGGGCTTTATTGTGCAGAAATTGGTGCATAACCACAGGCACCATCTCGTTTTGAGGATGGGGGAGCAATCTCAGATTTCTTTATGCAATATTTATTGTCACACACTCTGAGAAAAAATCATCATCATTACAGCATGCACTCACCATTATTGAATCAGTTAAAACACTGAGTGAGTTATGAATGTTATTTCCTTTGATGCATTTTTCTTCCTCAAGCTTAATGCCATGGGATAAATTTTGCTGAGTTGAGGGCAGGTATGATCATGAGATGATTCTAGACTGGCTTCTCAGTGTGACTGGAACATTTTTGAGTGAGCAGCTGTTATTATTTGTTATTTGTTATTATCCCAGTGCTCCTGAAAACTCACCCCTGGCCCTTTCCTCATGCTGAGAACTCACCAATCCTTGGAGAAAGATCCTGTGTGTTTTGACTCTTCCTTCCCCCACCCTGCTCTGTCCCAGTTGTCCTTTCAGGCCCTGGGTTGACAGCTCAAGGCTGGCAGGTTTGAGTTCAGCACTCTCCTCATGCAAGATCTTCTGGTCACTGGTTCAGAGAGTTCTGGTGCCCCAGCTTATCCTGGAGCTGTTATTCCAATAATCACCCTCATGCTGGTGGTCCACACTTGCTTGGAGCCAGTCTCTTTCAGAAAGACTGAGCTTTTTTTGGCTGGATACATTTTAAAATGATAGCAGGTGGTGCACTGAACCACTGCCCTTCACTGGATTTAGGATGAACTGAGAGTTTCTTGCTATTTGAATTTGCAAGTCTGGGAAAATATTGCCTCCACTAAAGGTGATGGAAAAAGCCTTGATGGAGCCAGGAGTTTAGGAAAACTGTCCCATCCCATCCCATCCCATCCCATCCCA
>VWZS01003776.1:23782-82504 GCA_013397075.1 Rhabdornis inornatus
AGTGTGGTGTGGCTGTGGGCAGAACCTGTTCAGGTGTGTGATACCTGAGTATGGCTGTGGGGGCTGGCTGTGGTCACTACAGCACCTGTGCAGGTGTGTGACAGTGCTGTGATGTTCTGGCTGTGCTCAGTACCTCACCTGTGCCTCTCTCAGGATATCTGAGGCCATGACAATTCCTGGAAGTTGCTGCCCTGGTTTTTTTTGCTGCCCTGTTTTTTTTCGCTGCCCTCATTTTTTTTTTTGCTACCTCCAGTTGTTGGTTTTTTTTTTTTCTGCCCCCAGTTTATTTTTGCTGCCCCCAGTGTGTTTTTGCTGCCCCAGTTTAACTGGCACCCTCAGAGGACACAAGCTTTGAGTGTGAATCCGGAGCTGCGTTGTTTCCCTGCCCTCCTGAACTTGTTTTTCTGCTATTGAACCATTTGTCTCTCATTGCTCTGCCCTGAGGCTGTCGGGTCACCCATGTGTGACAGTGACGAACAGGAGCTGCTGAGCCCCCAGCCCTGTTTGCAGCAGCACAGTGTGACAACCTGATCGAGCTGGCTCGGTCAAACAATTCTTTGCAACCTCCTGTGTCAAGGCTTCATCCTGCTGATGCCTTTTGTTTTTTGGGCTGGGCAGGGAGGTCGTGGCCCCACCAGGCTGTGACTAATGTGTGTCACACACCTTTGCTGTCACAAAGGGACACTGTGGGGGTGTGTGCTGGGCTTTGCACCACTTATTAGTGGTTTGTCATCAGTTTTGTTTGTTTTCCCTCAGAGCCAGGATTAATAGAAAGGCAATTGAGACAATTCTCGTGTTTGGGCTTGGATGTTTATTATATCTTATCAGGAATNCACCAAAGTGCTCAAAAACTGTTCCAACACAGTGTGGTTAACACAGCCAGGTGGGATGGGATGTGCCCAGCAGGAAAGACTGCAGGAATCACTTCATGCAGGTGCTTCTGGACAAGAGAGAGCTAAGAAAATGCTTTGGAAGCTTAAAAAAGGAAAAGAAAAAAAAAAACACACACACAAAAAAAAACCACACCGAAAAAAAAAAAAAATAAAAAAAACCAAAAAACCACAACAAAAAAAAAAACAACAAAAAAAACCAAATGGAAAGAGCCAAATAGAAATCTTTCTTAGAGGAGAACAAAGATTCCTTCTGGACTTTAAATAATTGGAGCAGTAGAGCCAGGTATTGACCAAGGTCCTGACTTGCAAACGTGGAGAGCACTGGCTTTACTGGCAGGAAAACCAGAATAAACCCAGTCACTGTTGTTTCCATAGCACCTCAGCCAAAAGATCATCCCCTGGTTTCTGTGCAAGCTTAATTAGGTACTTGTTCATTAAAAAAGGTAAAATTTTGTATTCTGCTGCCTTTTCCTGGAAAAATTACCATGCAATTAAAAATGCAGCACTGTCCAAATCTCTGGAATGTTTGTTAGAGGCTTTTCTTAATTAATGAAAATAAAATGTCATTTTTTGGGTCAATGGCAGGAGCTGCAAAGAATTCAGGATCCCAGGGGGGGAATGAACACACAGGTGGGGAATATGAGAATAAAAAATGTCCAAATATCTAAAATAAATCAGAGATCTACAATGCCAGGAATTGTACAGAGCTGCACAGCTCCTTTTTTCTGAGACTGCAGATTTGGGCTGTATCTGGAAGAAATAAAATATTTCCTTCACCATTTTAGCTGAGAATATAAAAAATGGACTTAGGGCTCAGGTGCTCAACACTCAGCAGCTCTCATTAAGATTTTTGCCTGATGTTTTAATCAAATTTTGAGGCCTAAAATAAAATTGCCAGCAATTTTTTTATTTAGTATCTGAATTGAACAAAATTTATACCTGTGAGTAGTTTCACCATTTTCCTTTGGAGAAATAATTCCCCAAAAGGAGAAGACATTTAAAAGGGAGCAAATTGAATAATAGCTTATGATGGAAGTTCAAAAAGGAGTGGGGAGGGAAGAGAAAAACTAGGTTACAAAATTGGAAGTGTTTTGTATAAAAATAGATATTAAAATAATTAAAATAGACCAAATCCCTTTAGCATTGTGCCTTTATATTGTGCTTGTAAAGTGATTGGGGATTACTTGAGCGATGGAACTGGAAGTGAAACCTACCACTGAATAATGGAATTAAATCCCATTTTCATTTTCAAAATCTGAAACCAACACACAGTGATGGGCTACTTTTCCTCTCAGCTGCTTAAAAGTCAAGAATTCATTTTTATCTGAGCAACTTCTCAGGAAGATCCAGCAGTTCAAAGGGACTGAGAGCAGTGGCAGAGTTGAGCCAAGCTCACAGGGAGGTTTTGCCCTGGTTTTATTCTCTGAGAGGAGGCAGTGCCACTGTTTGCTGTGCATAAATAAAAAGTCAGGCGTGAAGGAAGCAGGAGAGGATCAGTTTGACACCATGATGCAGACAGAGAGAGATATTATAAAAGAAATTGAGATATTATATTATAAAATATGGTTTAGGCCCTGCTACCCTAGGTGAGGCAGCAGTGGCTTGTGAGTTCTCATAAGAAAGAATCAGGAAAATGCAAAGTCTGTTAACAGAACAAAATATTCTTGTTAGAGAAACACCTGGATTAACAAGAGGTCTGTCCCATGAGAATCCACAAAACAAAAATGTAAACACCTGAGCCTTAGCACATACACAAAACATTTCTAACAATGAACTGGACAGCAAGAAAACTGCCAACCAATAGAGTTCAACACAAGAGAAATGCAGAAAAATGCAGAAAAATGCAGAAAAATGCATTATGTGAATAAAGAATGGGCTTTTCCCTGCATGAAGAAATGGAGTCCTGGCTGATTATTTTTACAACACCATTGTTAATTACTTTAATGACAGACTCCCAGTCTGTGGTACCCATCAGTGGAATTTCACACCCTGCTCCCTGTTCTGTGTCACCAATGCTCCTCAGATGGGCTGGAGTGAAGACCCAAAATTCTTCATTTCCATTTGCATTTCTTTTCACCTGTATTTTTTTTTTCCTCCCCAAAAACTGTGATCAGAAGTCAGAGGATCTTTTTTGCTTCCATCCCTCATTTTGTGCTCTAACTGTCGTGTCCTGAGACATTTTGTTTTCTCTTGCTGCTGCTCACAGAGTGAGCTGAGACCATCCTGACTGCTTCTGGTCTGTTCCACCCTGGAACATTCCTGGCAGGACATGCAGGTGACCTTTGCTCTTTGTGCTTCCCAAAAGCTGGCAGCAGAGCCTGGAAAATTGCAATTTTCAGGGCCAGTGAGGTATTAGAGGCTGCCATGAAATAAAAATCCCATAAAACCAGGTTGGTCAGGAGCAGAATTGGTGCTGACACAACCAGAAAATGGGAGTGTAGAACCCTGGTGACACCAAGGGGATTTCCTGCTGTTCCAGGGGGAACAAAGGAATTGAGCAGGAAAGTTTTGGGATCTGTGGTGTGCATGTCCCTGGAAAAACCCCACAATCTCCTTTAATATTTCTGGGTTGATTTGTACAATGCACCTATTCCTAATTCTGAGGTCCTGAGTTGAAAATGTGGCACCGTGGCAGCAGGTGGGTGTAGGTGGAAGATGGGCTGGAGGAAATCCGGGATTTTTCACCACTGCAGTGGCATAAACCCTATAAATGACAGCACTAATTGCAGCCTTCCAAGGGGTGTAACTCTGGGAAAACAGCTGAAGGCATTAGACAAATGTAGCAGCTATTAAATGAGTGAGATAGGAATCAGGCTATCATTTTATCTCTGTGTGTGCATGTGTAATCTTGGAGCCTTCTGGAGCTATAAACCTGCAGCTCTGGCTATTAGTTTATTCCAGATATATTTTAAAAATCAGCCTGTGAAATGCAAGCCATTAAACTCCAAGTGGCTGCCAGTGGTGAGTGAGTTATTTTATCTCCCAGCATGCAGGCACAGAGCAGGTGACAGATTTTCCAAGGAATCCCAGGCATTGCAATTCCATTACCATGCCAAGCCCTGTAACTGTTCAGGGCACTACAAACACGTTCCATTTCCCCTCTGTGCTTGTTGCCACATCCCCAAATTAATCCTGGCTGTGGCCACAGTGCAGCTCTGGTGGCACCCTTGCAATTTTCCTGGCAGCATCCCTGCAGTGGTGCTGTCAGTGGATAATCCATGGCTGGGATCCATCATTTATGTGATGTATGGAAGCCATGCATCACTGCAGGACTGCCAGGAGAAAAATCCCAGAGAGCTTCGGGAGAGGGGGAAAAAGAATTAAAATCCTTTTTAAATGGGAGAAAGTTTAGTTATTTATGGGAGTTGGAAAGCAAGGAGGGAAGGAGGGGAGTGGGGTGAGGAGGGAGAATATGAGCTAGGGGTGTTTTGACTTTGAGAAGTGCCTAAATCAACAGGAGCTGCAGGTGTTTATTAAACCCTAAAATTAGGGAAGGGAATTTCTGTATTTCCAGCATTGTTCCCTCTTGTGGAACTGCTGGAAGAGTGATTAAGGCATTGCTTGGAGCCGGAGACTCAAAAACTCTGCTTTTCTGTGTCAGGCAGAACAGACACTCTGTGCTCTGACCTGCTCATGCTATCTGTGCCCACCACTAATGACAGAATTAGATAGCTAATTATTAGAACTGCACTAATTATAGAGTATTGATAGTTTTTATGCTAACAGAGCATGAATATTAATTTTTATTTAATGCTGTACAGTCACACACTGGAAGGCCACAGTAAATAAATTCCAGTCTGAAACCCTGTTGGAGTTTAGCACACAAAGTTCAGACATCTGCAGTCACTCAAGCTTTCTGTGATTCAGGTCCTTTTTTGAACCTCAGCTGAGGAGAATCCCCTGGGATCATCTGAATAATCTGCCACAACAGGGGATTTTTGTTCCTCTCACAGAAATTGTGTGAGCAGAGGTGGGGCTGTCTGGGGGGTATCTCAGTATTACCTCCCATTTTTTTCAAAGACAGCTGTATAAAGAGACCTTTGATTTCAGATTTTAGATTTCTGGTTGCTTTTTAGCTCAGTGCCAGCAGTCTGCCTGCTCTGGTGACATCCATCCATCAGTGTCCCAAAGCATCCAGGTTTAGGAGGATTTCTGCACTTCTGTCCACAGAGAAGGGGATGGAGGAAGTGTAAATGTGATTATTAGAGATTAATAAAAAGCACATAAATAAGAATACACTGAGAGGACTCTCATGGCTCCTGAGCTGGCAGGGACTGCACCTTAAAAATCACAGGGGAGTCTTGTCATTGTTCCCCTGCTTGCCAAAATTGCTGCTCATTCCTCCTCTCCTCATTCCTAACAGGCTGTAAAAGTCTCTCTCTGTGCTTTCCATTCTGAGCCAGGAAGTGGAAAAGCCTTTCAGCCTCTGTCCCTCTCCATCTCAGCTGATTGCAGTGTCCACTGTGCTCAGGTTCCTTTCCAGGCTGCCTCTGATAGTCCTGGATTCCATTTCCAGCTTTTGATCACTAATTCTGACCTGGGGAAGTGCCTGTCTGTGCTGCAGCCCCTGGGATGGATTTGGTTTGGATTCATTTTTGGATGAATCAGGAGCCAGGTGATGGGAAACAGACTGTGTTATGTGATGAGCAATCCCTTTAATACAGCCTCACACACCTTGCATTTGTTCTGGAGGAGAAAAACCACCCAGAAAACTGTTTGGGAAATTAATAGGGTACCTTGAAATTCTATCTGGAAGCCTTCTGAGTTTAATCTCACTTTTAGGGTGAAGAAACATCTCTTTATGGCTAAACAGGCTGGGAAGTTCTTGTTCTGTATTGCTGCAACTGATGTGCTGCTCTTACCTGGTTTTAGTTCTGACTGACAGGAAAAATGGGGAAAATGTGGAAAATGCAGAATGAATCAAAGTTTGAATGAATCAAAGTTTCCATCAAGCTCAGCTCTGCTCCAGAATTGGCATAAAAGGCCTGGAGACGTGAAAATGAGCTGTGAGAAATGTCAAATGAACTGTGAGTGTAATGCACCTACAAGTTTGGACCTGGATGTTGTTTATTTTGGTTAACAATTTTGTTAAATAAACCTTAAGTGTGTAAACTTGGCTTTTTCCCTTCAATTCTTCAACTCTTTCATCATCCCATTGACAGCAGGGAAGTTTTGAGAGCAGGGTTGGACGGGAGAGACTTGTTAATATAAAGGAAAAGCATTTCCTAGAGAAACTTATTTCCAGTGATGAGGTTGTGTTTGCTGCTGCCTCATCCCATCTTTATTCACTAAAGAGGATTTATTTCTATGTGAACTAAAACAACAGCCCTGGAGAGGGAGGGCACTCACAGCTTTCACCCAGAGGGATTATGCCTGTTCTTACTTCATCACTACACGCTGGGGAGTTTGTGATTTGATTTAAATTCACATAATTCCAGTCTCAGGAAGGAGCACAGGTAGTGCCTGGGAGGTTGCACTGGAGCGTCTTTGGAGCAGGGTGTGTGGCTGGATTATTGCCCTGGCACAAGAATATTCACCCAAAATTCCTGGCATTTCCATTGTAGCCCAGGAATGAAATCTGCTGATTGCTGGGATGAAGGAATCTGTTTAATATTCTGTTTATTACCCTTGTGCCAGGGTCTGCCTTGTCCCATCAGAGCTCTGGGGGTGCTGCTGCAACACCAAAAATATTCCCTGTGTTTGATTTCCCCCCTTCCTCTGCCTGTGGATCTCCCCCCACCTGCTGCTCCCCTTTGTGTCCCTCCCTTCCCCTTTTTCTTCTCCAAAAGTGAAAGGAGTGTGAGCAAATCCTCACCCTGCACAACAAATCCCATTTGGGCCAAGCTCTTCCTCAGTGTTATCTCAGGGTTTCAGTCCTTTGCTTTGGCTCCTGATCCCAGCCCAGGTTTTGGCAGCACAGCAGAGAGAGATTCCTGCTTGTGACAATCCCTGGAAAGCCACAGGGATGGTTTGTCCAGCATCCACCTCTTCCCAATATTTTTGGTGACACAACAATTCTCCAGGGCTCCTGGGGAATGTCACTGTGAGAAGGAGCAGGTGTAGAAGCCTAAGTGGAAATTTTGGAGGTTGTTCTTTGTGGCTCAATTGTCCTGTGGGTACAAATGCACAAAATAAATCTGAGGTGTGATTGCTTAAGGGATGGCTCAGTTAAACACTAAATTCTCTGAGTGCAGGGACTCGAGTGACTGAGGAGGAACTCTTTAAATCCACAGCACTCATGTCACTCTGCATTACCTACAGCAGAAAATAAGGCTGGTTTTGGCTGGGTTTTTTTTGCTTTTTTTTTAAGATTCCAGTTTCTTTCTGTTGATTTTCATTGCAAAGATTATTTCCATTGAAAAGTCGAGGTTTCCAGGGTATTTAGCACATTCTTAAGCTGAGACTGGTCACATATTTTCAGCCTAGGCAACTCTTTTGTGAAAATTGTCTTAACACGTTCCCAGTCTTACAGGACTTTTTTTTTTTATAAATCATTCAATGAAGGTTTTTAAAAGGATGAGAATCCACATATTCTGGGGATATGGGTAAGCCTGGCTCAGGATATGCTGTATTTAACCAGGTTCATGTGCAGGTGTGGCTGAAAAATCCCTCCTGTGAATTTTCCTTGTGAAAAATCCCTCTCCAGCCTCCCTGTGAACCCCCTCATGTGCCAGAACCTTGAGCTTGGCCATGGTCTCAACCCCCCAAATATCCACAGGATCCTCTCACTGCTGTCCCTGGGCACTGATGAGTGAAATGCTCCTCCCACCTCTCCATGGAAGCTCAATGAACCCAAAGTGAGATTGGGACATCCAAGAGTTAGGGCAAATAAATGTGTTTTTGGCATGGAAGGGAAAGAGGTTTTATCACAGGGAAATCTGAGCCAGCTCCTAAAAAATCAGCCCAGATTGGCATTGAACACAGGCAGGATGTTTCAGTGAAATGTGAATTTTAATCTCAGTGAGAGAAGACAGTCAAAGGCTTAAGATTCAAAGAAAAAAAAAGAAAAGGCAAACAAACTGTTACATAATGATTTCTTCTGCCATCAAGAAAACATTGGGGTTCTTTAAAGTCTGTGTTTGGCTTCTGGAGAGAACTTTTGCATAATGAACTCTTTTGAAGGCCCAGGACAAGTGGTTCTGGTTTCACACGAGTTTCTGATGGTAATTAAGCACCTTTAAAGAACTGCTCACAATTCAAGTGCCAGTGCTTTCTTGAATAGTCTTAATTTCAGCAAGCTGTTCATGCTGGATTCGTGGGGAATATTAAAAGGCATTTCCTCATCCCTGGAAATGTATGCATGGGATAGAAGGCCAGAATCAACAGGGAAGATGAGCAACTGCAGTCAGAGGAGACAGAAGAAGAGATTGAACAATTTTTCAAGAGTTACCTCAAAAGCAGCAAAATATGCACATGCTAATAGAAATTCAGATAATTATGTGCCAATAGCTAATTTGGGGGTCAGCAACTGCATGGCTAAAAGTGCAAAAACAAAAACTCTGCACTTAGTTTATGAGAGCCAAACTTAGTGACAGAATATTTTAAAATGGCTTTTCTTTGTGCCAAGTCTTTACACAAATTCTTACACCAGGAATTTTAAAATTATTTGTGTAAAAGTCTTTCTGGCTTTTTTTTGTGCCAAGTCATTTGTCTTGGAGGCACCTTGGTGTCTGCCTTGAGGTTTTTTTTCCTAGGTGTGTGTTTTGGTTTTTGTTTAGTGCTTTCCCTTTGTGTTTTTATTTCACTTCCTCCCCAAATGTTAAACAGATGCTGATGTGAGTGGTAGCCTGGTGTATTAATTACTGCACATAATGAATCTCAGAAAATGTAATAAAGGCCTAATTGGTGTCAATAAAAGCAACACTGACAAATGCCCGTGTGTGTGATGTAGGCAATGCTCAGCAGCACGCAGGCAGGAGAACAGCAGCCCCTCCCTGGGAGAATTCCCTGGATTTCCTGGGAGGAAAGGCTGAATGCTGGATCACCCAGGGACTGTGGGGGTGTGTGCTGGGCTTTGCACCACTCCTTAGTGGTTTGTCATCAGTCTCTCTGTTGTCCCTCAGAGCCAGGATTAATAGAAAGGTGATTGAAATGATTTTTGTGTTCAGGCTTGGATGTTTATTATATTTTATCAGAAATTACAGAAAATACAACAGCACCTCCAGCTCCTTGCTAGAAGTGGGAAAAATGGCCCCAGCTGAGCCTGCTTCAAGGCCTTTTAAAGCTAAACACACCTATAAAAGTTTAACACCTACATTATTTATCCTTTTAACCCAATAATAGATTCCCACGACCCTTAGAGTGACATTGGACTGACCAACCAAAGGTCACTGCCTGAGCTCTGTGAAGGAGAAGATGAACAAAGAAAAGACACCACCCAAAATTCTCCATCTTGTCCCATATCCACCACTATTCCATAAAAACCTCAAATTTAAACCCCATCACCCAGTGAGAACACACACATCTAACCCAGCACACATCTGTGATTTCTAACTCATTATTCATATTTCCAAGCCTTCTCCAAGGTTTCAGCTCCAGAGCAGTGTTTTCCAGGGGGGCTGTGCCTGGAAGCACAGAAAGCTCCAGAACTGCAGATTCCTGGGATCCACCAGGGAGCAGCACAAGCACAGGGGCTCAGCAGCCCTGGGGGATTTTAGTGATTTCTGCCCAGCTCAGGTTGGTTGAAGCTCAGGAGAACCTGAGCTGTGGCAGTGGGATGTGGAAACAAAGGGTGGTGGCACTTTGGCTGCTGCAAAAGGATCTGCCAGGGGTGGTGTCCTGGGATTTATATTTATATTCATATTTATGTTATTTATATCTATATTTATATGCTATATTATATATACTACATTATATATTAGAATATAGAATATATAATATGATATGATGATAATATATAATATTGGGATATTATTTATATTTATATTATTTACATTATTTATGTATATGTATGTTTGTGTTTACATTTGTGGTTTTGGTTATGTTTTTGTTATGTTTATGGTTATTTACACAATGCTCAGGGCATTCCCATGCTCTTCTGCTGGCTTTCCTAGCTGTTATTTCCTAGGAAATTGTGTGGAAAGGGATAAATTTGGATGGCTGGTGGAGCCCAGAGCTCAGCTCCTGATGAAATAATGATATTCAGTAGAAACAACTAAACAGAAAATTGTTATAATTTCACATCCTCCTTTTCCTTTCTCCACACTCAGAGCTTTTCTCCAGCGTGGGAAAGGCAGAAACGGCCGAGAAGGAGAATCCAGGAGTGAGAAAAGATGGAAAAAACAACTTTGGGTTATTTTATTGATTTCCTCTCTCCTGCTCTCCAGATCCTCATGTGCTGACATGTTCTATTTCCATTGCTTTGCCAAAAGCCTTTTTTTTAGATTTTTTTCCCCCAGATTTATCATCACCCAGCTGCCTGCACATTCTTACACTCGTGTCATCAGTCCTGGGGTTTGCCAATAACTTCAGCACAAGTTATCAAGGTTAATATAAAAATAAAGGTGTCCCACATCCCAACATAAACATCAGCAATAATTAAATTGTCACTAAAATTAGTCCAAATCTTACTCAAAGCTTGGGGTTTTTTGTTTTTTTCACCTTTTTTTTTTCTACATAATCTTTCAATTTCTCCCATTTCCCTGCCAGTGGAATTGAGCAGGGTTCAAGCAGATTTATTTTAGATTCACCATTTCCCTGCTGTCCCTTAGATATTCTCAGCTCTTCACTCCCCACTTGTGCCCTGAGCTGCTCTAGAACCTGCTCTTTATTTCTTCTGCTTAATTACAGCTGTAATTGAGGGTCCCTTGGGAGGCAACTGAACCACCCCAAAAATCTACAGCTGCAGTTGGAATTTTTATTGCTTTCAGTAATTCATCTCCAGATGAATTGAGAATGGAGACTGGGAACAGGTTAAAAATATAATAAAATAAATAAAATATCATAGGATTATTCTTATGTCTTTTTTTTGTTCTCAAGCAGTTTTCCAAGAGAAATATGTACTTAGATAAGGACCTGTGTGTGGAGAGTTTTTCTTTTAAATTTCTGTATTTATGCCTTTGCTCAATGATGCAGATAACTAATTTGGCAAAAAAAAGCATAATATCTCCAAATGGTTCTGTAGCATCCTTACAAATGCACAAAACACTCATTATTCGGGTCTCTAATTTTGTCTGTAGCCTTTGGCTACAGAAATATTATTAATAAGCTGTGTGTTGTGCATCTGCAGATGTTCCAGGCTCTCTTTCCACAGGGAGTTATATGGCCCCACTAAATCCCCCTGCAAACACTCTCTTCACCATAAAGGTATAAAATCAGAAAAGTTCGATCAATGCATGCAGGAACTGAAGGAATATGGTTATTTTAGGCAATTTCTTGGATAGAACAGGAACATAAATGTCCCCTCAGCTTTCCAGACAGCCTGGGAGGGGTCACACACGAGGTGTTTATTACTGCCAGGGTCATTAGTGCTGCACAGACAGACTGCAAGGCACCTGGATTGTCACTATCAAATGTCATCTTTGATATAAAAATGTAAATTTCACAAGTGTCTGTCGCCTCTCTGTTATAATTTAATTATCAGAAAGAGCACTTCTTGCAGGAGCAGGAGCTGCTCTCAGCACACTGAGAGGGAGGAAATTAAAAATTGCTGCTGCAGCTTCTGGCTGCTTTCACAAGTGCTTGGAGTGCTGTTCCCACGTGGAATTGGCCTCAAAACCTGCCTGGAACTGGAGTTTTTTCCTTCTCAGGCTTAGCTTGGATTGGTGACCTGCCTAGAACTGTAAATTATGGGCAGGGAGGAATGTGAGAGGCAGGAACAGCTTCAGGGGGAACTGGGAGTTCTGTGCAGAATGTGTGAGAGGATTTTGTGGATTTAGGGCTCACCTGGTAACCCTGGGCTGGCTGGAGTTATCCCTCACCTTGGCAGAGCTTCTCCATCAAATCTGGGGCTTGTTGTACACAGCAAATATTCCAGAAATCTGCTTTGATTTATTTCCAGAGCCCAAAACTTCATTAAGGCTGCTAATCCAGGTCCTCATTCCACCTCTTAAATCTTGGGAACTACTCAGCAGTCACACATTTCTTTGTTTGTATTGCCCAGGCAGGGAAATAATGAAGAATTGATTTTGAAATCAGGAAAGGTGTAAGCACTTAATAAATAAATAAAAATGTATCAAACCACCTCATGCAGGTGAGACTTGTCAGGGGTTAGCAATGGAACTGATTTGTAGCCTGGATTCTGTCCCTGCCTTTCCAGAACCACCTGATGAACAAAATAATTGAGGCCTGGGTGCCAATTATGCCTTGTACTAGTTAGGGGGTTTGGAGGTCATTTTATCAAGTATATACATTGTTTCATTTAGGTTTTTATTAGGTTTTTTAATAGACATTATTTCATCAAATATGAGGCTTGCATTTTAGAACAGAAATACAAAAATTTGATATATTAAATTCCAGCTGCACTTTTCTCAGCTTTCCTTTTCTACTTCCCTGCAAGAGCCACGTGATTGTTGTTTACAGGGTCAAAGTCACCTGGACTTACCCTTGATAATACATTTTTAAGATGGAGTGATTTAAAGTATGGAGAGGTTTCTGGAGCTCAAATATTTGTCAGGTAGGGAAGAAAAAAAAAAATCCTTTATAATTTGTATTTGTGTTGCTCTGCCATATGCAGTAGATTATGGCCCTGAATGGTTATGAAATGGAGCCAAACAAGTGGCAATAAAAGTGTGACACACAGAAGGGCCTAAGTGGCACCTGGCAGGAGCTGAGTGACAAAGCAGAATAAATGTGTGACATGTCCTGTAAATTTGTGACACTCGGTGAGAATCCATGTGAGTCACAAAGCACCTGGGGTGTGATAAAGTTTAACAGCACCATTGCAATTCCACCCGTTTGCTTCAGCATGTTTTATTAGGGGGATATTTCAGCAATAGGTTTTTTGAGCTGTAAATTAACGATTTAAAGCACAGGACTGCAGGAAGTATCAAAGAACTGACTCCCTCAGATGTGAAAGATAGATTTAATCTCCTGGTATTTAAAATTTTCCAGTTTTTTGGCACAACTGCAACAGGTGCTGAAAGCTTCCTAATGAATAAGTGTCCCCTGGAAGCAAAGGAAAAGTTGTAAACTGCACTGGTTTGAGCCTTCTGTGAAATACTGAGCTGTGTGAAACAGCGAGAAACAAAACAGGGCACCGAGAAATAAAACAGAAATAGAGAAACAAAATAAAATAGAGACAAAATCCCAAAGAGAGGGAGGTGTTGTGTTGCATTGTAGCAGATGAAAGTTGTGCGAAACCAGTGATTTGTGCAGTCTGGGGGTGGTTGGTGATCAAAGAAAGCAGCAATTGATCTGGTGAGGAATTGAGCTGGCTGAGGAAAAGGCTCCTCAGCCCCGGTGGTGCAGGTCCTGTGGTTGTTTAGAGGAGGGGATGAAGAACTGGCTGGGATTAATCAGCTCCTTCCCCCAGGAAGAGAAAAGCTGCAATCAGCTCCTGGAGCCCAGGGATGCACGGGAGGCTGCAGGAGGAACAGCAGGGGATGGAGTGGCTGAGAAAACAGAAATGAAAAGGAAGGAGCTGCTTTAATTCTGGTGAGTGGGAAGCTGATTGATGTTGAGACAATAAAGGCACCCCTGCAGCCAGGGACTGAAATGCAGATATTGATGTGCTGCTCTGGAGATGAAACAGCTGCTGAGGGAGGGGAAAGGGGAGGCTGCAGCAGATTTTATTGCTGTGCAAGGGCTGCTCTGCAACAAAACTCTGCTTTTGGAGGTCCCCCAAGCTGTAAGGAAATGCACCCTGTGTGTGTCCCCAGCACAACTGTGCTGACAGGTTCCACAGGCACATGAGACCTGTATTAAATCTGCTGCTGATTTCTTCTGAATTAATGTAGAATGTTTCTTCTCCCGTTGTTTTCTCAGCTCAGGAGGTGCTCTCACCTGGAGCTGCTGTGAAACATCAACCACACTCTCTGTGCTGGCTTGTTTGTTCTGGGGCCTTTAAATAATGTTGAGAAGAACTGTTTCTCGTGGGTATGTTTTTTATCCCATTTCAAATGTCTGGAGTCCTGTTTCATCCGAAAATGTGTGAAGGCAGGCAGGAATCCCATGGAGAAAGTTCACCAGGAAGGATCACAAATCTGACCCAACACTTGTAAGTGCTCTGGAGGGAGACTCTGCTCCATTTTAGCAGCACAGTCATTCTCCTCCACTTCTGGGCTGATTATTCACACAGTGTTAATAAAAGTCTCCTTTAGATTAGCAGTGAAAATAAGTAGGATGATGTGTGAACTGGTTGCATCACCAGGGTGGTGGAATATTACAGAGAGAGAATTGGGCTCAGTGCTGTTTGATCTGAAATCGTGGCAGCTGGTTGGGCATTCCAGGCATGCAAATGTCCCTGCACAATTAAATACTGATGGAACAGCCAGGTGAGGTTTAAATTCTTCCTGCCACATCACCTTACTGCCACTGCAACTAAGCTGAGCTCAAGGAACTGGCTGTGATTAACTTCATGGACCTGACTCATTTTAGGTGACAATTCAGAGCTCTGCCCAAGTTCTCCCTCAGTGGATGCTGCTGTGGGAAGAAATGGGATGGAGCTGAGCTGTGGGCTGTGGGCTGTGGGATGAGCCTGCAGGACGCCATGGTGGCACAGAGAGGCACATGTGGCACAGAGAGGTGGCACAGAGAGGCACATGGTGACACAGAAGCTCATGGCAGGACAGAGTGGAACATGGTGGCACAGGGAGGTGGCACAGAGTGGCACAGAGAGGTTCCACGGCACAGGTTCCACGGCACAGGTTCCATTGCACAGGTTACACAGTACAGGTTACACAGTACAGGTTCCATGGTACAGGTTCCACGGTACAGGTTCCACGGTACAGGTTACACAGTACAGGTTACACAGTACAGGTTACACAGCACAGGTTCCACGGCACAGGTTACACAGTACAGGTTCCACGGCACAGGTTCCATGGTACAGGTTACACAGTACAGGTTCCACAGCACAGGTTCCATGGTACAGGTTACACAGTGCAGGTTACACAGTACAGGTTACATTGCACAGGTTCCATGGTACAGGTTCCACAGCACAGGTTCCACAGCACAGGTTCCATGGTACAGGTTCCATGGTACAGGTTACACAGTGCAGGTTACACAGTACAGGTTCCACAGCACAGGTTACATTGCACAGGTTACACAGTACAGGTTCCACAGCACAGGTTACACAGTACAGGTTCCATGGCACAGGTTACACGGCACAGGTTACACAGTACAGGTTACACGGCACAGGTTACACAGTACAGGTTACACAGTACAGGTTCCACGGCACAGGTTACACAGTACAGGTTCCATGGCACAGGTTACACGGCACAGGTTACACAGTACAGGTTACATGGTACAGGTTCCACAGTACAGGTTACATTGCACAGGTTCCACGGCCCAGGTTCCACAGTACAGGTTCCACGGCACAGGTTCCATAGTACAGGTTAAACCCTGCCATTGGAGCTGGCACTAATCAGGTCCCTTGTGGCAGCCAGGACATTATTCCCAATCATTCAGTGACCTGTGGGTTTGAGCCCCTCTGCAGGCAAACCCTCCTCAGCCTCTGCTGGAGTTTGCTCCGAGTGCAGGGACCACTTTGGGAGAACCTGGGATGGGGAGTGTTGAGATGTTTTTGTGGAATCTCCTCCTTGGGAGGGTTCAGAGGGAGATTAAATGACAACGTGGCTGCCTCTGACATTCCTACAAAGACTGAGCTGGGCTGGCCACATGGAGGGACACTTTCCTGGCAGTGTCTCTGCTCTTGGGGCACTCTGAGCTAGGAAGCACCTGGGAATCTGTGGGACCAGGGGAACTCCTGGTGTTCCAGAATGATCATTGCTCTTCCATCACCCACCCTTGCCCAGGGCTGGGACAACCAGCTCCCCTCTCACTGCTCAGCCCAGTGGTGCATTTCTGCTGCATTTTCGGGGAAAGACTTCCAAATATTCCCATCCAAGCTTCGATCTGACTCTTTCTTTCTCATTTTTAAAACTTCTGTTAATCCCTTTGCCTCCTACTTGCTTTATCCCACCAGACCTTGCCTGTGTAGGGGAAAAAAGTGCAATTTTCTCCTGTGTGGATTTCAGCTGGGAGTCAATGACAGATTTATTGGTGTTTGCCAGCACTATGTTACCTCTTTTTTATTTATAGTTGTGATCAAATACTGGACAGGTACCTGTTAACTGAAAGGATATTTAAGCAAATAAATGTCAGCCTTGTTTAGGAAGAGAAATAGCACTGGAAAGAGATTAGATTTGTTCAAATTCATGGACAATATGCATGGGATCCTCATGTGCTTTTTTTTTCTTTGCTTTTATAGAGTCTGTACATTTGGAATGCACAAAAGATAAGCAATATATTCTTTGTAAAGAGAATTGGTCTGTATTTCTAGGACCTGGTGATTAAGTCGTGAATCATGTCACAGGTGGGGTTATGCTTCATGTTAAACACTTACCAGTCATTGATTTCAAACAAGTGTCAGTAATTTATACCCAGGGATGGTGATGGGCAGGCAAATATCTGCTAATCTTTTTCCAAGCAAATAACCATTTCTGAAAATTCCATCCCCAAAGAGATTTAATCGTTAGAGCTGATGTAATTTTCATTAGGGGGAGAGGCAGATCTGCAGGCTGTCAGCAGAGCTGAGCTGGTGCTTCTGAATGAGCTTCCCCAGGGACAGGATGTACAGGAGGAGAAAAGGACAGCAGGAGCAGTTCCTCTCCACACAGCTGATCTGGGAGAGCAGGAACAAACCATCTGCAGGAATTTCCAAAAGAAATGGAAATGAGGCATTAGCAAAAGAAACAAGTGTGGTCAGATTTTGATTTTTTGGGGTATTATTATTATTTAATGATTGAGAGAATTGAAATACATCTGGACTGTGTAGGGGGGGAAGGAGGTGTTGGATCAGGGGAAGAGTGGGACAAGGGGTGGGAAGGAGATCAGGACACAGGGTGAGATCCCTGTGGAGGTACAGGAGAGAAGGGGAGGAGCAGAAAAACTTCAGGATGGGAGGAAAATTCAAGCAGGAAAAAGCAACACTTTATTTTGGGGGGGGAGGTAAAACCCCTAAACCCAGATTTCTTTTAATAGAGATGAAAAGGGAGGGGGTAAAGCCCCTAAACCCAGATTTCTTTTAATAGAGATGAAAAGGGAGGGGGTAAAGCCCCTAAACCCAGATTTCTTGTAAGAAAGATGAAAAGCAGGGGAAGGTTTGCAGGACAGGAGCTGGGAGGGATCAGCTGCCCCATAACTCACTGAGGGGTTCTTTACTCTGGGCCCCACAGGAACAGAAAGGGTTAATGAAGAGCTGAGCTGATCCAGGGCTGGAGGTGCAGCTGAACTTCAAACCAGCTCAGGAGCCCAAAGGAAAACTCAAAGATTTTCTTTGAATTTGGTCTCAAACCCCAAGTTCAACTCTGCTTCTCCTTCCAGCTCTTTTCCTGCTCTGCTTTCCAATTTTTTGGTTTTTTGGGCTGCTCCTTCACCTTGTCCTACCTTTAAGACCGAGCCTAGCTAATACCTGGATGTGTTTACAAGCCTCAAACCCATCCTGTGTGCTGGGCTGTGCCCCTGGTGCCTGGAGATGGGGATTATTGCCATAGCAACTTGCACCTTCCCAAAGGCAAAATCAGAGCCTGAGTGTTGCAGAAATGAAATGGGGAAAAAAAGATCTGAGAGTCTGACATTTAAACATCAAAAAGAAGTCCAAAATTTTCCTGTCCTGGGTTTCTCTTCCCTTGCTTTGAGAATAACTGAAGTATTAAATGCTTAAATAAGTGGGGTTTTCATAGTTTAAAGACTTGTAAATAAAGAGTTTTTAAAGCAGGTTTGGAATTCATTTGGGGCTTAACAGAAAAAGGATTTATTTGGGAATGGGCACTGCAAAATAGGGGTTGCTGACTCTTCCTGCTGCCAATTTAGAGGCAATCAGGTCAACAAATATTCATTGCCTCAGTTTCCACAGCCATAAAATGAGGAAAAAGCAGAGGAAAGGATGGAGATGATGAGGGAAACTTTAGGAAATGGGCTGGGGAAGAAAGAGCAGCTGCATGTTGGAATTTTAGCCCTTTCTTGTAGGAGGAAGATGGGAAAGACCTGTTGGGCCACCCTCAGCTCGCTCAGGATGAGGAATCACAGGCAGGGAAAGCCTTTGGATGGAAAAATCCCCAGCCCTGCTTCCAAAAATGCTCCCAAAACACTGGGATAAATCAGAGATTTAATGTGCTGCCAAGGAAAGCCTGAATTTTACAAATTCTATGTGTCAGGCAGTTCTAAAAAAACTCTCTTAAGAATGGGAATGTAACTGAGCAAATGATCACAATCTTTTGTTGTATTTGGGTTCACTTCCTCCAGAACAGATAAACCATTTCCATGTGTTTTCCATACATGTTTTGAGAGCTTCAATTGGCATGTTAAAATATCAATAAGATACAGGCTCTAGGCAAAATTACTTTTCAGCCACTTCCTGCTGCTGGAGAATATTTTATTGTTAATCTGTGTTTTTATTTTTTAAATAAAAATTCCCGTGGAGAATGCAGCCAATAGTGTTGCAAGTGATAAAACCACGAAACTTTTGTAGTTATTTTTCTTACTTTTAGTTAAAATAAATAGAGATAAATTCATGTAGATATATCCATGAATGGTTCCAGCACCAACCTGTCTGTGTGAAGATTTTCTGTGGAGGAAGATATCTTTATGGTAGACAAATTTTTAATTTTTTTTTTTTTGGTGGAAATAGAGAGGGAAAGGAAAGGAAAAGGGAAAAAGGAAAGGAAAGGGGGGAAAAAAGGGAAAAAGGAAAGGAAAAGGGGAAAGGAAAGGAAAAGGGGAAAGGAAAGGAAAAGGGGAAAGGAAAGGAAAAGGGGAAAGGAAAGGAAAAGGGGAAAGGAAAGGAAAAGGGGAAAGGAAAGGAAAAAGGAAAGGACTTGGAGCAGCCTGGGCCAGTGGAAGGTGTCCCTGCCCAGAGCAGGGGTGGGACTGGAGGGGATTTAAATCCCTTCCAATCCAAACCCTTCCATGATCCGGAGTGAATCCTGGATGTTTCAAGAAGTTTGTTGTGCACTGGCCCTTGCTTTCAATTCAAGAAATTCCAGCTACTGGTGGATGAGAAGAGCTTAGCCAATTCAGAAACCTTTTGCACTTAATTCCTGGGAATTGTGGTTTCTCAGCAAGGGTCACTGGGTGCCCTTTATTCAGCGATCATGAGACAGCAGCAAATTGCTAAAAACGAGTTCAACTGCCAAAAAAGCAAATAAAAGGCAAAGAAAGGAGGATCCCCCCAGTGCAGAAATTACTGCACACAAACCCCTGTATTTCACTGTAAAGATGCATTTCAAACCCATTCAGGAAGATTCAAGTTGGCAGCTTTGCAATAAGCGGATTTTTCTCTCTTTTGAGTTAATGCATGACGGATTCAGCTCTGGGCTCAGAGCATTCAAACCCTTTTCATTCTCCCTTCTAAGTGGTGTTTTTTTGAAAGGTACAATCAGCTGCTTTTGTTGCAGCATCCCAACGTGTGCTTCCTAAAATCAGTGGCTGATCCAACCTCTGCTGGAAGTCGGAAATGGAGCTGCTGAGGGTTTTTTGTGGTGGTTCTCTCTGGCAGCTTTTCAGGTGTCTGGAGTTTGGTCCTGACAACCATCATGCAAAATAAGTTCCAGGGGCCTAAAGTTGATGCTGCAGTGCCTTGTTTTGATGTCTGAATTCTGAATTTGATGTCTCTGAATTCTGCAATGTGGTGAGTCCTGAGACTTCTGCAGAGGAGATATTGGGGTTTTCCACGTGGGAAGCTGCTCCTTTGGAAACCCAAGTTTCAGGAGATGATGGTTGTGTTCACTTTAAACAAATAAGAATTTGGAAAGAAGATTCTTTCTGGTGGCATTGATAGAGTTTAGGACTAATTTAAGAGGATTCCCAGCAGACTCCTAAGCTGTTTAAAAGGAATAAATAATTCCTTTACTCTGCTTATGGAATATTCATGATTTTCATGGCTGAGTCCTTCAGATCTTGCTCTGCTGGACCTCTGGAAAGGACCATCCCCAAAGTGTCAGCACAAAAATCCCACTGAGCATTGAAAACAGCTCTGTTTTACTGGCTGCCTTTAATAAAAATATTTGTTAAAATTTTTAAAAATCAAAATACCTGTCAGGTATTTTAAAGACACTTGGAGAGACAAATTGCAGCTTGTCAGATCCTGAATTTCTGCCTCCACTCTGGCCATGTAAACTGCAATTATAAAACCAACTGCGCCACAAAGAGAAACAAAATAAAATCTGCTGGGCCACAAAGACAAATAAAACAAACGGATATTTTACAGTATGTAAACTATTAGGTAATGAACTTTTGGCTTTTAATTTCTCTGCCTGCTCTGACAAGTTGCCATCTGTGAGCAAACATTCTGATTAATTCTTTTCAATGATATAAGAAGGGCTGAGGGGCCAGATTTGAGAAAATGACACCGGCATTAGCCTGGAATGATGGCAACTTCCTTGGCAGGTGGAGAAATAAAATTAATCTCCTCTGCCAAGCTGGACTGCATAAAAAATGATTTTTTCAAAATATATTGATTCCTGTGGATTGCTTGTCAAGGAGATGCTCACATCAGCTTATCTGAATTAAAACTGGGCATCAGAGGAGGGAACCCTCATCAGTGCTCCAGCCTGCACAGCCTGCATTGAGTCACCAGCCACACTCATGGTTGTGGATTTTCCTTCCAGGAAAACTGCATCCAATGGATATTCCCTCTGGAATATTTGAAAATCAGGTATTTGAGGACCATTTGTGTGTGGCAGCTCTTGCCCAGCTGTTGGTGCCACGTTTGGTGGATGTTTGGTTGTGGGTCCTGGTACAGAAGCAAAAGGGAATCCACTGAAATCCCATCGTGCTTTCATTGGTGTGCAACTGAACACAACATTGTTCCTGTTGGTGGAATATAGGAAGGATTCTTGGTGGCTGAGATGTTCCAGTGGGGGTTGAAATGCTGGCATAATTCTTAACTGTGTGATCCTGGGGGGAAAAACCCTTCAGAAACTACTTCTGTGTCTGTGCTTTTGGTCTATTTGTGCTTGTAGAGCTCCTGGTGCAACGCAGCCACCAAGTGAAAAGGCTGCTGTGTCCAGGTAACAATTGAAAGGCAACACTATTAAATCATAAAACACAAACTGAAATATTCCAGTCATGCAAGCATTTTAATTTGAAGAGAGCAAATGTTCCCAATTTCCTCCAGGAGGACTAATTCAAAGCCTGAAGTTAAGAACAACAATTTTTTTTTCCCCTTGAAAGTCTAGACAGTAACAAAATTAACTCCTAAAGATAAAGATCTGAAGATCAAGATAAATGTTTTATTTCATTTCAGCCCCACCATCAGCAGGGCTTTGTGTTTTGTGAAAAGCCATCAGGGGGAACAGATTTACAGGATGTTCCTCAGTGATGCTGCAAGGGTCACTCAGATGCTGCCTTTGACTTCTTGCCTCATTTCCTTTTCCAGCGTGTGATTTTTAAAGAAAAGGAAAAAGCAATTTGCCCTTTTTGGATCATCAGCAATGAAGCAGTGAATTCTTTACCAGGAGTTAGAGCCAAGCTGCAGGAGTGCAGCTCCGAGTTGTAGCTGCTCACTGATGCCTGCTAAATTGGATAATGGTTTTCAGCTTCCTTTCATTGTTACAGCTGTTGGCTTCAATCTGCTTTGGTGGTTTGATTAAAATAACATTATTCCTCTAACTTGGCAATTGCCTGGTGTTGGATGACACAAATGAACTCAGCTTTTTTTTTTTTTCCTGAGAGTTGAGGATCTGCTCAAGAGGAAATCACCATCAGGCCCAGGAAACTGATCCAGCAGGGCAGCAAAATCAAATACAGGACTTGGAAAACTTTACACAGAAAATCAGAGGAGAAGGAAACCTTCAGTGCTTTGTGCTGCTTTTAACCCCTTGACCCATCCTCACTCCTTTTCTATATGCCACTCTCATCCCACAGGAAGGGAGGACAATTTACCAGGGTGCCACTGTCACCAGGCACCAGTTTAGAAATGCCACATCCCTAAATCTCCTAGAATTATTTGAGAATTTTAAAAAATGCTCTAAAGAGCGTGGCAGCAAACGGAGGTAAACTCTTGTGTGTTACTCTCTAGAAGAAACGAAAGAGAAATTCACAGAAGTGCAAATAAAGATGAAAAACTCTTCTCCAAAGACCAGGGGCCGTTATTTTGTCTTTGTGGAAGACATCAATCACCTTTGTGCCAAAGAAAATGGGCAGAGAATGGGAAGTTGGGCAAAAAAAAATAAATATTCTTCCCATTCTATGGCTGGGGAGTTTTAGCACAGAACCTTGACAGAACTTCCACAGCCTCATCTCAGAGCAGTCAGGATGGGAATTCAGATTTAGTTCCAATAAGCAGCTTTTATCACAGGACTGTTTTTCCTCCTTTTATAACTTGTAGCATCTACATAAATAACCGATAAGCCTTTAAAAATGGGATTTTTAAACCTCTTCTTCTTCTTCTGTTCCATTTCCAATTCTCAGCCTGGCTCCATTGGCTAGTTTATTATCTCAGATGTTTACTTTACACTATAAATGGAATGACTTCTTTCCCTTCTTCTTCATGTTTCATGGTCATAATACTCTCCAGTGTTCCATTATCTCTCGGTACCTATGATAGATCAAAATCTTATGGACTCGCTATTTTGTAATAAATTAAATTGGCTGTAATAGAAAACTTAAGTAGCTGTAATGGCTTTTTATAAGTAATGGGTAAACTGGATTTTCTGTAGTAGAAATGGATTTCTAAATAATTTATCATCCTATGTAAATTCGTGTAAGAATGCAGGGAGTGAGAGTGGGAAAATCACAATCCAGTGTCATTCTGGAGAGATTGTGTATTTATAGGGACATTGTTCATTAATTTTTGAGAACAGAGCTATTATTTATCAGGCACATGCTTGATTCCATTCTGGTCACACTGCAGCCACTTAAGGCCTCTAAAATCATGCTGGAAAAGGGGAAAATGTCAGGGAAATTTGGATCAAATGATGCCTTAAGCATCGATGGAGATAAAAATCTCCTTGAAATTTATGCCAATTGTCAGGGAGAAAATAGGTTTACCTATAGTGGGAATTTGAGGAGCCTTCTAAAATATTCCGAGCGGAAAGGTTTTGTTGGAGTTCTCGTGCTTCAATTACAGTTTCAACATCAGAGTCTTTGTTGCTCTCATATTTCACCGCAGCAGAAGTATTGATCAGAGCACAGAAAGTATTGGTGATTCATCTCCAGCTGCACTTTTCTGCCTCTGGTTTGTGTTTAAGTTTGATGACAAACATTTTGACACCGAGCTGATGAGCTGGCTGATAAATTCCTGCTCCTCTGCATGCTAAATGTCATCAACTCAGTGCATAGCAGAATTCCCTCTTGCCTGCTCCTTTGCTGCAAAAAGAGGGGAGGGAAAAAGTTTCTTTGCTGCTCTTTTCTTTGCTCTTGGACTTGCAGGAATTGGGATCTCTGATGGAGAGCAGAATAATGGGGTGGAAAATGGGATTTAGGGTGAGAGACACCAGTTGCTCCTTGCTTTGTATGCCCTGATGCCCCTGAGTTCTGCTTCAGGTTGGAATTGAGGTGAAAAATCTGCTGTGGAAGTTTCCACCTTAACTGCAGACTAGGAAACACAGAATGGGCTGTTGCTTTAAGCTGGGCTCTGAACTGCATTTCTCAAAGCACACCTGGGACAGAGCTGGGACATCCCCAGTGGGATCAACCTCCAGAGGACCCTTTCTCCCTACAAGTGCCAGAGATTTCACAGAATTATTTTACTCTGCCTCATTGTGGGGCTTGAACAGGACAGGCGGGATGGGAACAGGAGCTCTGGAGGGTGATGGTGGCCAAATCGAGCCTTCCTTCAGTCACTGGTGACTCTCAGAGGACGATCATGACACAGGGACAGCCTTTCATTCCTTGGGCAAGCTTGAAGAGGGAAAATCCAGCTTTGCAAGTCAAATTTTGTATTTTTACTGCTTCCTTTTCTGGTTTTCCTGCTCCTTTCCCTATTCTGATTCCTCCATTCCTTCTTCTCTCACAAACAGGGCTTTGGCAGAATTTTTGGCTCGCTGTGGTGAGACTTGTCCCTCTTTGCTTCACTCCGTGCCTTTGTCCTGCTCCCTGACTTCAGCAGAGATGAAATTTTGCTTGTGCCAGAAAATCTGTGTGTTCCCAACCTGTCAGACACATCCTGGCACCGGAGCTTGGGATGTTTTAATTCTTGCAATGGTCAGTGCTGCCGTGGTGAGTGCCAGCCTCGATATCTGAGACAGCTCAGCTCCATCACTGAGCTCAGCTCTCACACAGCCCCACAGGGCCCTGCTGCCCTGGGAAATCCTTCACCCCACAGCACTGCTGGGATGGCTTTGTGCTCATCCCACACAGAGCAGGACTTGCACAGCAGCTGCAGGAAAATCTGGGGACCAGAAAAACCCAAGGGTGAAACACCGAGCCAGGAAACCTCTGGGTTTTATTTGTGTAGCTTTGAATCAAGGGTGGTTTTTGGTGGCTTAACAAAGACACCTTTCAATACTAAAACTAAGTAGTACCAAGTAAAAGAATTAATTAATACGCTGAAAATAATCAATATATTGAAAACCTCACTGCATGTTAAAAATATGGAGGAGACTGAATGAGCAGTAAGTTTAAATGTGATTTTTTTTTTTAAACCCCATTTAATTTACTTGATGCTGCATTGTTGGTTGATTCTGGGCTCATTAACTTACACACAAATCAGCTTTTTGCCTCCTATAGACTGTGTGCTTAATGAATATTCTAAACTGGTGTTTTATTAATGCACTGCCTTAATTAGTGGGTAAAAAAGACTCCAAACACCTTTAAATTGTGTGATTTCCAGGGCAGCATGAGAGAAGCAGAAGGTAACAGTGAATTTCAAATTCCCTTCAGAAAATAAAAATCCAAAGTAATGGCTGCAGCTATTTGTGTTGGCCATAAAAATTGATATAACATGTGGTAAACCTCCTATTGGGTATTATTACAAATGATTGATTCCTCTCTCCTCCTCCAGTTTAGATGGTGCAGTTCTTACTGTACAAACAACCCATGAAAAGTCAACATGTTTTACAAGTAAATAATTTACAGCCACTCTGCAGAACATGGGATAATATTTTACATTAAGTGACATTAATTAGGGTGGAAATATTCACATGGTGAAGGGCTGGGAGATGGCTGCTGCAAAGGAAATTCTTCTCCTTGCAGTCTAAATGCAAATCAGAAACTTGGAGAGTCACGACCACATTGCTCTGGAGGGAGAAATAATTCCCATTAAGCACCAGCTCTGAAATAACTCCAAGATTTGGGGAATGTGAGCCAAATTCAAGGCAGTGAAAGTCTCAGGCATTGCTGTCTTTGAAGGTTTTAGATGTGCCTGAGATCTGCTTTAATTAGAGGTGAGATTTATCTCCTAGTTTTGGGATTCCATCCCCTAAACCCATGGTTATCCTCAGCCACAGCAGCAAACCAGTCCTGGGCAGGATTGGTGTCACAGACCTGGCATTTTAAGGTCAGTGGTTTGAAAATGTGCACCAGAACCAGCCAAGAATTCCTGAACTTCTGCCCACAGTGTGTCTCTTCAGAAGGAATTGGTGATTGATCATCCACCACCCAAAAGTACAGTGTTAGGAAAGGAATCATAAAATCATGGAATGGTCTGGGTCACACCTCCCACCAGGAAAGGAATCCTAAAATCTTGGAATTGTTTGGGTCACAGCTGCCACCAGGAAAGGAATCCTAAAATCTTGGAATTGTTTGGGTCACAGCTGCCACCAGGAAAGGAATCCTAAAATCTTGGAATTGTTTGGGTCACAGCTGCCACCAGGAAAGGAATCCTAAAATCTTGGAATTGTTTGGGTCACAGCTGCCACCAGGAAAGGAATCCTAAAATCTTGGAATTGTTTGGGTGCCACCCCTGCCATGGCAGGGACACCTCCCACTGTCCCAGGCTGGCCTTGGGCACTTCCCGGGATCCACAGATAGCCACAGCTTCTCTGAGCAGTTAAAAAATGGATTGGAATTTAAAAATCTGATTGTAAAGTTAAAAATCTGATTGGAATTTAAAAACCTGTAAACTGAGACATGAGAGGTGGACTTTGTTGATATCTTGAAAATCCTCAGAGATTTGGGGGTTTTTTTTCAGTTTTAGCCTTGCTGCAGGATGAAGAATTCTCAAAGTCCATCCCATGCAGTGAAAACCAAGCCCAAGCTGTGGGTCGAGTCCTCCTCATCTTTAAACCAGTGCAATTCTGTCACCCCTGGAGGCTGCCCAGCCTTGGACACATTTATTCCATTTCTCTGTTCTGACACACAGCCCAAAAGGAACAGGCCATTTGTCTGTTAAACTGGCTTAAAACCAGATATTTAATAAATATTTTTCTCCTTTGAACTGCAAGCAGCTTGATGGAATTGTTCTGCTTTTGCAGCATGGCTCTGCTGAGAGCTGCGTGCTGCAATGGGCTCTGTGTTAGAGAAATAAACACCTCGAATAAAAGGGGGCATGGAAGGCAAATAAAACCTGTTGACCAGACTCCTTGCACCTCTGTAAATGCTGTGCACCTCCATAAAATGTGATTTCAGGTGAGCAGCAGTGCCTCAGTGCAGCATTTCTGCTCCAGAAAATTTGGATTAAGGCATATCCTGACCGGGATAAAAGGGAGTGGGTGATGGTTTTACACCTGCTGAGGTGTCATAGAACCATTTTATATAAATGTAAAACAAGAAACCATTAAAAGAAATGGAAACTTAGAAGGGAAAATTAAGGAGGGGGAAAGAGATCTGGAGCCTGATTTGGGGAAGAAAACTCATTTGGGGCAGGAATCCTTGCTGAGCTCTTTAATTTCACAGCAGGTTCCTTAAAAACTCACCCACCTGGAGTGTGAGCTGCTGATGGGAAATTCTGGACTCCAAAGTTCATGGGCAAATTGATTTTAGGTTTTTGTACCCCAATAAATGCTTTTGAAGCAGTTGATGGCAGGCATTTTAAGATGTTCTCCATATTCATTTTTATAAACTTCACATTTCGGTGTTTTAAGTACAAAATGTCTGAGTATAAACTTTACTTTCCTTTCTATGTGGTGATTTGTTTTATCTTGGAGTTAATTTTCTATCTAATCAAGCAATATTATCCTCTGAATCATCACTTAGAAAATTGGGAAAAGGGCTTTTTCCTGGCTTTTTTCACCCTCACTTTCACCAAGTTTTAAGTATTTAGAACAAATAAAACACAATTACCTCTAATGAAACTGATATGCCATTGCTGGAGAACAGAGGAATTCCTTCCCTGGAAATTGGGAAGAATATTGCTGCCATGTCATTTTCTTCCAGACATTTTGAGTAGTCTGGATGATTTACTTTGGGATTTCCTTGCTCTTTAAAACTCACTCAAAATCAGATTTCACATATGAGACATAAATTAGGCTCGAGTATCTTGAAAATAAACAGAAATTAGGGGAAAAAAATCCAAAATATGGCTGCTGCTAATTGCAATTAAATATCCTCCTACGTTGGCACTTCATGATTGGGATCTCCTGTGTTTGTGCATGGGGAAATTCAAAATTAAATAATCACACTCCCTGTAGGAGTAATTTATATCATAAATAACTGCATCAAATATCTGCAGATATTAGGATAATATTAAGGAACTGTTTTATTGCCTGACATTCTGCAGACACTTCAGGTAAATGTGAGGGATGTTTTGGAAAGCAGGGAAATGTTGGGTTTTTTTTTTGGGGGGGGATGATGTAAATGGTGTAAATTTAATTGAGACCATTTGTGCCAATTCTTCAGATTCTTCTGTGCTGGATGTTTTGAGGTCAGTAGCAAGGTGCTGAAAAAACAACAAACATTTAAATTAAAACCTTCAACTTGGAAATATTAAACATGAATATATTGTTTTTATATAATTGCAATATTTGCCATGTACAAGGCAATTAGACATTAAGTGCTTTAAGGTTTAAATTGTCTTTAATGAGCTGCTCCATCATTATGTTTATAGAAATATTTATAGAATACATAGATTGTTTGTTATCTAATATTGCTCTGAGCAATATCCTGGGCTGGTGGAGGATGAGGATGAGCTTCAAGGTCCCTCCCATCCCAAACCCTTCCATGATTCTGGAATATCTCCTTTTTGCAAAGCTGCCATAAACAAACCAGCAGAACTAAGAATTCCCTGCTGCCTTCCTGCCAAAAAAATGGTATCAACACAGGAAGTTAATGGCAATTAGCAGTCAATGAAAAAAAAAATTACAAATAGCAGAAAACACTGTTTAAATAATTGATGGAAAGAAAAGTTGAGGGGTCCAAAGCTTTGCACAGCTCCAGACATCAGTGAAAATCCATTGCAGTGCAATATTTCAGGATAAAAACCACGTGTTCCCTTTCCATTGCTATAAATAACTTCACAAGGTTTGAGGTGGTGAAGAATGTTATGAAAAAACCCTGTAATCTCCTGAGGTGTGAAAATTAATCACTCATAAGAATTTGCCAACATGGGCTCCTTCCACAGAGCTGGGAACTTCACATGGCAGGGAAACTTGTGTGAATTTTCAATGTGTAATTTGTATTTTGGTGTGATTTGTATTTTCAATGTGTAATTTGTATTTTGGTGTGATTTGTATTTTCAGTGTGCAATTTGTATTTTGGTGTGATTTGTATTTTCAGTGTGCAATTTGTATTTTGGTGATGCTCATTCATCTTTTTCAGAGAGTTCCCCAGAAATTTCCATGGATGAAATGAAGCTCAGAGTGATGATGCTGGAACATCTCAGTTTGGGGCCCTTCTGTGTGGGATATTTGGGAATTCATTTGGAGATTTATTCCTTCCCCATTCCTCCTTTACTGTTGTGGCTCAGGGGCTCTGGAGTGTTCTGGAAAATCAGCATTTCAACCTGGCACTGTGCAGGGGAAAATCAGGACGCCAATTAACTGGGACAAAAGCACTCTGCTAATTATCTTCTAGCTCTCCATTGCCATTTATTATCCTAAAAACATAAGGATGAACTGCACAGAACCCCTCTTGTACCACAGGGTCACTGAAGAGCAGATTCAGCTCTGTGGTTCTTGCTCTGTCTGACTTGTTTAAATATTTCCCTGCAATCCTCCACCCTAAAATCAATAATAATGCTCTTTGGTGTGATTTTTTAATTTTTATTTTTTGATCATTTCTTTCAAGGTAAGAATTACACTTCAAACATCTCAATTTTGTTTGGATAGGTGGGATTTCCCTTTTTGATCTCTCCTATTTAATAGTTTTATCTGCATCCATTCATGTTTCTGTGTTGGTTTTTGATCCTTAGGTTTCATGAACTGCAGGAAATCCAGAGGAAAGTTTCTGCATTTTCCATCCTCTGGAGCTTGTCTTTAATAAAGATGAAAACACCCTAATTCTGACCACACTCAAGGCTAAAAGATGGGTTTGGTTTAGGATCTAGGCACTAAATTTGCACTGAATTTAGGGAGGAAGCCAGAGCTTTCCTACAGTGATTCTGTATAATAGCAACAAACAACTAGACACAGATTTTTCAAAAATTTAAAACTCTCAGCTGTGAATATTGCACTGAAATTCTCTCTCTGGATTTCTTAAAATCCAGAGTTTGGTTTCTCTGAGTTTCTTTTCTTTCTTTCTTGAAAGACAAAAGGATGAAGCCTTAATTTCTCCATGTCTTTGACATTTTTCTGCCCACTATTCCTAAATGTGCAGAAATATCCTCGTGACATCACAGCCCAATGAGTAATCAGAAATTGTAAGTATTTTTAAGTCTCTAAGAGCTGTTGGGGAAGCTCTGCCTGGCATGAGGTGAGATATTCAGTTCAAAATCCAACATCAGAATTTGCTGGCAGCAGAAACTTTTGATTTATTCCAACAGGATGAAGAGAAATGAATGAGGATGGAAATGAATTAACGGATTCTTTGCTACACCAGTGTGTGGACAGCCTGGTTGCTGTGCAGGGGGGGTGAGAGGTTGGGGTCCCTTAGGTTCCAGGTCTCTGTGCTCTCCCTGGCTGTGGCACCTTGGTGAAACCACCCAGGCTTGGTCTTTGCTGAACATTTGGTAAAGTCTGAGTAAACCCCAGGACAGTCCTGGCTGTTCCTGCCTCCTTCCAGTGTCCTCCCCACTCTGCAAACAGAGCATCTCCCATCCTGGACACTCCTTTTTCTCCTTGTGAACACAGACAGAATGTTTCATTGTTGTAAAATCATCACTTTTGGGGCCAAAAAGCACCTTTAGATCTTCCCTTGGTCTTTTGACAAATCAAAGCAGCATTTTATAACATGGAAAAAAAAACCATGAGGGAGCATGTTAATTTTTCTCCTCTTTCTGCCAGCATGAAAATCTGTTCCTCATCTTTGTGTCTCCTTGTTCCCACTCTTGACCTTCCTTTCACTGCTGGCTCCAGAATCTTGACAGCTCGTTAGAACCACGAGAGGCTTTGCACAATCAGAGCGATAATTCCCAAAGCACTGTGCGGCTGAAAGGAACTTCAGGAGCATAATGTATTCAAATTACAGGCATGAAGGACCACGTGGGGAATATGGAAGAGCGCCTCCTGTAAATGACAGCTTAGGGAGAATTTCCAATTGCACGAGACAGCTGTATCCCGAAACTTAATCTAATTACTGCAGCGTGCTGAGAAATGTCACCCTGAATCAAAGTGATCCCATCCTCCGTGTTCATGGGGAGCTCCGACTTACATATGGCCAAGTTTGGGATAACCTTTAAATCCAAATTCCACCTCGGGGCTGATGTCATGCCTTTGGAATGAGGGAATTTGAGCATGAGGAGTTTCACCCTTGCTCTGAGCAGCTCAGCTGCACAAAGTTCAGAGCCTGGGACATATGGGACATGTGTTCCCATCCCATCACTCAGATCCAGAGAAACCCTTGGTTTCTAAACCCTTGGTGTGATTCCCTTTTCCAAACCCTTGGTGTGATTCCCTTTTCCAAACCTTTGTCATTTTCCCTTTTCCAAACCCTTGGTGTGATTCCTTTTCCAAACCCTTGCTGTGTTTCCCTTTTCCAAACCCTTGCTGTGTTTCCCTTTTCCAAACCCTTGGTGTGATTCCTTTTCCAAACCCTTGCTGTGTTTCCCTTTTCCAAACCTTTGTCATTTTCCCTTTTCCAAACCCTTGGTGTGATTCCTTTTCCAAACATTCCCTTTTCCAAACCCTTGGTGTGATTCTCTTTTCCAAACCCTTGGTGTGATTCCTTTTCCAAACCCTTGCTGTGTTTCCCTTTTCCAAACCTTTGTCATTTTCCCTTTTCCAAACCCTTGGTGTGATTCCCTTTTCCAAACCCTTGCTGTGTTTCCCTTTTCCAAACCTTTGTCATTTTCACTTTTCCAAACCCTTGCTGTGTTTCCCTTTTCCAAACCCTTGCTGTGTTCCCCTTTATCAAACCCTTGGTGTGATTTCCTTTTCCAAACCTCATCTCCCAAAATGTTTTCCAGCTGTTCTTCAGGACTGTGAGGAGAGGGAAAGGACTGGCTGAGCTCTGCTCTGCCACCCCCATATGCTTCTTTCTGTTTTGCTGCACATGAACACCCCTCTGATGACTGGAAATGTTGAGTTTCTGGAAGGCCCCTCGTTTTCAGCTGCTGGTGCGTGCCAACAAATCTGAATATTCAATCAGATGGAAAGCAGCAGCTCGAAAACATGCAATCTGCTTCAGGCTGGGATGCACAGCTGCCTGGGCTGGGATGCACATCCCTGGCTGCCACTGAGGCTGTCTGGGAGAACAAAAGAGCACGTTTTGAAAGCTCAGAACACTTTCTGTTTGTGCTTTTCCCTTCCCTCACCTGTAAAGCGCTGAATTGGCCGTGCTGAAGCCAGCAGGCTCTCGGTTTTCCATGAAAACAGATTTAACAAGATGTAGAAAGGCTGGATTCACTCACCCTGTTGAGTGTTTCCAGCCCCTGATAGTGACAGCACCTTTCCTCCTGGGAAACACAACTATCATGGACTTTCTGTGGCTGCTGGTTTCCCACAAATTCAGGGAGTCAAGGATGTGCTCAGCAGCTCAAGGGCTGATCTCAGTCGGGCAGGGATTGTGCCAGTGCAGAACACAGGGACCCATTTCTGCCAACAACAGGGAAAAGCTGCCAGGACCTGCTGCTGGCCTGGGACAGCCCACAGCCAAGGTTTTGGTGAGAAACATTTTGGGAATAACATTTGTGTGTGGCCAGGACAGCAGAGCTGCATTTCCAGCTGCTGAGGAAGCCTGTGTGCCAGCCTGGTGAGTTTTAATCAAAACATGCTTGAAAAATGGAATGGGTACAGATGTGTGCTCGGACTGGGCTGATGATTTCTGGGTCAGGATAATCCCATTTTCCCTTCTTCTTATCCTGGATCAGAAAGTCATCGAGCTGGTTCCCCATCAGACTTGAAATCCATAGCAGAAACAAAAACAAAGAGACAAATTAACAAAAACAAACAAACAAACAAAACCCCCCAAAAAAACAAAAAAAACCAGCCAACAAGAACAACAACCTCCAAAACAAACAAACAAAAAATTAATCTTTTCTAAAGCTTGGACTGCAGCTTAACCAAATTTCTTCCTTGTAACTTTGCAGCTCAAGGCAAGCTTTTACTTTCTCTGCAACACTGAGAATACTTTTTATTTTCCAGAGAAACCCTGGACTATTTTCCAGATCCTTGCTTATTTTGTGCATTTTCAGACTGAGAGAAAGTGTTATTATTTCTGTCTTAGTTTTGTCTCTCATGAAGACACATTTATGTGAGTGAGAGGACAAATTATCTCCTGCTGGGTTAGCAGTTGCATGTGATGACCTTAGAGGTCTTTTACACTCTGAGTGATTGTTTAGCTTGGTGTAAGTCTTTCATTTCCATACAGGAACAACCAAACCAGCAGGAATTACCTTTGTACCAACAGAATTTTAATTTTATTAATGCATTTTTGTTTGAAAAGTACAAACTGTGCACAGGTAACTCCCAGAGGCAGCTTTTGTGTGGGATAAGTGGGCTGGTAGGAGAAAAGATGGAGCTGTACTGGAGCTGTACTGGTTTTCCTGGCCCTTTTATGAGTTGTAGGTCCTTAAAACACAAGAAAACTTTCCAAGAATGGGTCCCATTCTCTAAAAGTTGATTTTTCCCAGATTCTCCCAGTTGCTTTCTGAGGGGAAGGAGCACAGAAAACCCTGAGACCTTGAAGTTACTGATTGAATCCCAGATGTGAAATTCCAGGAGGGTTAGCACAGCTTCCAGAACCTCCTCAGCCCATTCCCATCTCCTCGTTCAGCTGGAATGGCCCAGCCAAGTCTGATTTGGGTTCTGAAGGTGTCAATTTGTGCAGGTTTGGGGGAACAATCCCTGGCCCAGCTCTTGGGGGCTGAGGATCAGTGCCTTTTGCTCAGCTGCACAGAAAACAACCCAAACCCTTGGATTCTTCCATCCAGGAGGTTTGGGAATAGCCCTGCAGAGCTCCAGGAGTGGGGCAGCCTGGTCAATAGGATTTCTAAAGGGATTCTAAAGGATTAGGATGAGTTGCTGAGATCTGGGCATCCTTACCAGGCCTCTTGCTGGCAGATGGGTCATTGGTGCAGGAAAATCTGCATGGAACCAGCAGATTTTCCCAGACACAGCAGAGAAATTCCTTTACAAGCACCAAACCACGCTGCTTTGTTCTGATCTCATTGTGGAAGCCTGCTGGTGGCTCTTTAATAAGCCCAGCTCCCTTCCCACAGGGTGCCAGTGCTGAAGGAAGTGTCACAGCTCCCAGGGACTCCTTCCCAGAGAATTTCCAGAGATAATTACCTCAGCAGGAATGGAATCCAAACAAATGCACTTTCCCCCTTGTTTTAGCAACTTCAGAGCCTGCACTTGCCTCCCTCTCTTTTGCCAAGTACATTTTTTCCTGTTTTTTTTAAGTCATTAAAACAATTAGGGTTTGATTCATAAGAACTCTCCACCAACTTCAAGATAATTGCAAGAGTCCCAGTGAATTAAAGTGGAGCTGCAGCTTCAGCTGTAACAATTGCTGGATGGGCTGACTTATCCCCACTTCCACAAATCACTAAAACTGGAGGTCACAGAAAAGCACTCTGAACTTAAATCCCCCTCAAATCATTAGGCATTAATTCAGTCAGCCTGACTGGGGCAGGAATTGCCTCTCTCATCATCTGCTGGGACTGAATTCCAAATTCCCAATGTCAATGAGTCCAGGATTAAGTGGGAATGTAACAGGAAAAGGTTTTCTGCTGCTCTTCACTGAGGTCCTCAAAAACTCAGGGCTACCCAAGACTGGACTTGTGTGTGTCTAAAGCAGCAAAGATTTCTTTTCTCAAAAGTTTATTTTGGATTATTGTGTTCATCTTCTTGCCAGAGTTCTTGGACTTTTTTAGTTCTGGTTGTTCTCAGTAATTCTTTGTCTCTTTCCTTTGAAAGAAGAAAAATAGAAGAAGTCAAGTCCTCACCAAATTGTGTTGTTTTTTATTTGCTCCAACAGATGAGTAGAGCTTTTTCAAAGAAGAAAGAACCCACCAAGGTTTTAAATATTTAGATTCAGTTTTCTATTCAAAGAATTATCCACGTTAGGATATTCAAGGAATAAAAAGCTGGCAAGTGGGTTGTAGCCTCAATAGAAATGAGATTTATTTCTATTTCTTCTCCCTCTTTTCTCCACTATTATTTAAACAGATGTTGCAGTTATTTTCCATTACATGATTGTTTTCAGTCTGACCAATGTGAGGGGAAAGAAACTCACAAAGCCAACCTGGAACAGGAATTCCATTTGAAATAAATAACACCATAAACATGGTGCAAAAAAAAATAAATGTTACTGTTCCATTTAATAGTATGGTATTAAATATATTCCCCTTACTGCGTTCCATAAGTCTTTTGTATATTCTTTATTCACTGACCTCTTCTACCACCTTTTTATTTGTTTGGCTTATGCTTTCAGGTGCCAGTTGTTTATGATCACCCCATAATTAGAAATCTAAACTTCTCTGCAGCTGCAGTTACAGCTTCAGGAGGGTCCTGTGCTGCTGGAAATTGTCACTGTTGCAGTGAAGACAATCTTTGGGCTGGGATTATGGTGAGGATCTCATGGTTTGTGTTTGACCTTTCTACAGGGTGACTTTAGAAGGGATTCAGGGTTTTTTTTTTCTCTACTTCCTGAGGCAGATCCCACAGTTACATCCACAGTGCACAGGCAGCAGGGGAAGTTCTACGAGAATATATTTAAAATAAAACCTGAAGGAACACTGAGCTATTCAGCAGCTGTGGAATTGCAGAACAGAGTTTAAATCATTTCTTGTTGCTGTAGAGGTGGCACAATACACAGATAGACACACTACATTTCAGAAGGCTAACACCTCATTTATTACAACTGCACGCTGTCTTTTGTACCCTCTACACAGTTTACACTTTCTTGTTGGTTACAATAAATCAACACAAGTTCATTGGTGTGAAACAACCTACGCCTCTGTTTTTCCCAAGACTTTCCTAAAAATACTTTCCCCAGCTGCAGTTTTCTTCTTGCTTATCTTCGTCTCTGCTCGATCTCCAGGCCAACAGCCTTGATAGAAAACCTTTCAGAGGCCACCCTTCTTCATTAACCCTCTCTGGCTCACAGGCCAGCTGTGAGCCTCTCCACAATTTCTCTGTGACCAACCAGGAGCCCAAATCCCACCTTCTGAACCCCATTCATGGAATGGTTTTAAAAGTGACCTTCATGATCACCCAGTTCCAAACCCCCACCATGGGCAGTGACATTTTCCACCGGCCCAGGATGCTCAGAGCCACATCCAACCTCTGCTCCCAGCATCCCATCCCACAGGAATTCTCCTCACCTCTGCTGCCTGTTGTTCTTTGTCTTTTCAGTGGACTGAGACAAATTTTGGATCCACGTTTTGTGCTCTAAGCTTCCATTGTCACCTGGGCTTTGTGGCCAGCCTGATCTCACTGGAGCTGAGCTGGGGATAAGCAGCTTAGCCTGGAGCAGTAATTGAATCAAAGCCAAAATCCCAGGCCCAGAAGGTTCATCCCTATTCAAACAAAGAGATGCAGCAATGCCTCTGGATCTGAGCTGAGGAGGAGGAAATGAGTCCTTTGAAATTGAATCCAGCAGGGACACTGTGTGTCCTTACAACTCTGAGTTTTCCTGTAAATTTGGGTTTTTTTTGTCACAATGGCTCATGAAAGTGCTTTAAGGATCAGTCTGCAAGACTTGAGGAGAATAAATCCCTTGTCACCAGCTCAGCACGGCAAGTTTTTGCCTTTTGGGGCCACTTTTAGCCATCCTAATTTTCCAGCAGAATTGAATTTATCTCCTAAGGAGATAACAATCTGCATTCAGCCCAGAACTTCTCCCCACCGAAAATCCTGACCCCGATGCCTTTGCATGGAGGTGACAACTGCACAGAGAACGAGAAAGGAAAGAGGAATAAATCTGGGATTTTGTATTCCAGCAAGGAAATAGGAATAACTCAGGGATTTTGTCTCCTAGCAAACTCAAACCATCCAGTCCCTGCATTGTTTGCTACACATCTGTGGGGTGTGTTAGAGAAATGTGAAGAAATTTGAAGGGAGTTGTGGACAGCTAAAAATAAAAGGGCTTCACTATTTTCTTACAGATTTTCCTACAAGGTAAAACACACACACCCCAAAAAAACCTCCAAACAAACAAAAAACAGCACTAAGACTTCTTCAAATCATGGAATTCCAGAATGGTTTGGGCTGGAAAGAACCTTGAGGATCATCTCATTTCACCCCCTGCCATGGCAGGGACACCTCCCACTGTCCCAGGTGCTCCAGCCTGGCCTTGGACACTCCCAGGGATCCAGGGGCAGCCACAGCTCCTCCGGGAATTCCATCCCAGCCCCTCTGCACCCTCACTGGGATAAATTCCTTAAAAATTTCTTATTTATAGGTGTAACCTCTGAAACACTCCTTCTATTCCTTTATTTCCAATTGCTGCTTCCTTTAGTTTGTGAACTATTGATGAGAAATGGAGTTTTTCCTGGATTCCAGCAGGGAACTGATGCAGTTTTGCAGCCTCTGGAGCAGAGCTGGCACCAGTCTGACAAAGGAATTTGCAGTTCAAGTGCCCCTGTGACTGGGATTTTAAACTGAAGCCCTGTTTTATTAATTCAAGGAGGAGCACTTTGCCATTGCTCTGTGAGCAGCAGCTTCACCTGCCTGCTTGCCCAAACTATCTGTTTTTAATCATCTGTAATTATTAAAATGTTATGCTTTCTGATTGTGTATCTGCTCAGGAAAGCAAAGATGAAAGTCAACTGTGGCAACGTTTTCCTTTCAGTTTATTCAGAAGGCCTCAGGAAACTAATGAGATTTATTCTGTGAATTAGTTTATAATTGTGCTTTAACTGCACTGTGACATTTAATAATGTCAGAAGGATTTTGCTTTAGGCAAAGTGATTTCAGCCTCTGTAGAAAATTAATTACCACGTGTGTGTGTGAGAGCTAAGTGGTATTTTCAAGGTTAAGCTGCTTCCTCATATTTTGAGGAGAAAAAAATGAGTTGAAAACATGGATGGAGCTTCCTGCTTCTCTGACAAGCACTGTGAAGTTGTCACAAACCAGATCCTGTTGTTGTTATGGGATTTATTTTTCCAAATGCAGCTTTAATTCTTGTGTTCTCCAGTGCCCAGCCCTCGTGTGCCTGGTTTGGGGAGTTCCAGAGGAGCTGTGAGAGCTGAGGGAACTCCCCCAGCTGCAGCCCCAGCAGCTGGCCTGCAGCGATTTCAGTGATTTCTCCCCAAAACCTCTGTGCAAAAGCACTTGGCTCAGAGCCCATCATTGTGAATATTGACAGTAAGTCAGGTCAGAACAATCTGCCCATCTGCCTGACCTCGTGGGGCTGATCTCCAGCCCCAGCCATCCTGGGATTCTGTGCTGGATGGGTCAAACACAGGATTTATCCATTCCTGTCCCTCCATTTCACCAGCAAAAGTCACCTCTCAACACCAGATGGGCTTGGTGGTGTTCAAGGCAGGAAGAAAGAAGGAGAGTTGGCTCATGAGTGGTTTTATCTGCTGAGGAAAAAAAAAAAAACAACCTGGGAGCCATTCCATGTCAAACACCACCAAATATTGGCCTTGGAATGAGCCACATTCTCCCACTTTTCCTTGGTGCTGGAATTCCTTCAGTGGTGCTGCCCAAACCCCTCAATTTCTCATTAACCATCCCCCCCAAACACACTTTAAAACTGATGATTTCTCCCCAATATTTAATCATTGGAAGTTTCATTATAGTAACAACTTCAGGGTGCTTCCAATTAACTCAACAATAACTGTAGCTTGGGCTAATAAATGTTCAGCTGCAGGCCTGGGATTTATTAGCCCAGGAAAATGGTTATTGCCTCATAAACAGGAAGCACCTCCAGGTGATTTAATGACTCATGTTCCTCTCACCCTTCATAAATTGGATGCAATAAACAGCTGAGATGAAGAGAAATTAAAAGTATAAACCCCAACAACAGCAAACTTTCCACTGGCAATTACTTAATGACAAAGCTGGGTTAATAAATCTTGGAAAAGTCAGTTCATGGCATCGCAGGATGACCTGAAGTTGTCACTCAATCCAAACAATGTTGGATAATTTTTATTTTGTGAAGAGTTGAATAAATTGGAAATGTGATGCTGTGACTTTGCCATGAACAGGATCCATGTCCATCCTGTGTCCAAGGACTGCACCTGCACAATGCAAACGGGCTGGGTGTTGTCAATGAGGATAAAAACCTGCTCTTCTCATCAGGCAAATTTAATGTGAAGGCTGTGGGCTCATCTTCTGTGTCATTTTTCAAATGCTGGGTAGGGAGTTACAAAAAGAAAAAAGAATAAACCAAGCTTACTGTGTTTTATCCAAATGTGTTCTGATAAACTCCTCTTTGGTCATGCCTGAGAAGCAAAAGCTGGGGAGGCACAACTCAGCTTTGTGATTATTGCACCGGGGTCCTGTTGACCCATAAAACCTCTTTTCTGCAGCCTCTTTCCCCATTCCCTGTGTTCCTCTTTCCCCATTCCTCGTGTTCCTCTTCTCCCATTCCTTGTGTTCCTCTTCTCCCATTCCTCGTGTTCCTCTTCTCCCATTCCTTGTGTTCCTCTTCTCCCGTTCCTCGTGTTCCTCTTTCCCCATTCCTTGTGTTCCTCTTTCCCCATTCCTCGTGTTCCTCTTCTCCCATTCCTTGTGTTCCTCTTCTCCCATTCCTTGTGTTCCTCTTCTCCCATTCCTTGTGTTCCTCTTTCCCCATTCCTTGTGTTCCTCTTTCCCCATTCCTTGTGTTCTCCTTTTCTGGGGCTTTCCTGTTGCAAACAGGACTTTGTGGTTTTGTAAATTGTGTGCCAAGGTATTGAAATCCAGCCTTTTGCATGGCTTAACCTCTCCTTGTAAAGAAGTTTAGGACTATGAATCCCACAGGTAACTCTATGAACAGTTCTGCACTGGGTTTTGGCATTAACCTGCTTTTATTTCAGAATAATGAACATTTTTTACAATCTCATTTGAGAGTCTGTTTCCCTTCTCTGTTTCCCTGGGCATTTTAAGACCTTTCAGGTTGTGTTGAGTTGCAAACTCAGGACTGAAGGTGTTTTGGAAGGTGTTTGGCCATCCACACGGTGGAAAAGTATCTGAGATTTTCAAAAAATCCAGTTTTCTGTGCCTCAGCACAGAAATGGTCAGAGTTATTTCTGTCCTTGAAGAATAGATGATACATTTCAGAAAGTTTCATTAATATTGATGAGCTTTACATATGGCTAGTTAGTATTCAAAGTATTTCAATTTGTTAAACAGAAAGAGTTTCAACCATTAATTATGTTCTGGCCATTCCATTTTCACCAAATTGAATAAATCAATGTGTTGGAACAGAATGATGTATTTGGACCAAAAATATCTCTGCTGTTTCTAAGTGGAAGCAGGACAAAAGTATTTTGCTCAGCATTTTTTTCTACATTTGCATGGCCTCTATTTCATGAATTTATTTTGTTTTCCTGAGGTTATATACAAATATCTGTCCAAGAAGAATATGCATGGGTTTTTTTGTGTTGGGAATATTATTCCTGCTTGCTTCAAGATGTGGAACTGAGGCAGAGAGGGGCTCAGGTTTACAGAAATATTTGACTTAGAGCAATCTGATGCCACTTCAGAGTACATTAATACAGCCCAGAATTTCTATTTCAGCAATTAAAACAGCTATAAATCAAGGTTTTCATCAAAATCATGCAGTTTAGCTGTTTTTCAGTTGTTAATGAACTATTGGTTGAAAACAGGTTAATATGGGCTGAAGTGAGGGGTATTTAAGAATTGGAAGACAGAGATGTTCTGGCTCCTGGATCAGTTAAGCCTTTCTAGAAAGGTTACCCTAAATTAGCATTTTGTGATGCTTATTGCAGCTGTGGAGAAAATGATCCTTTCATTTTTTCATTTCCCTGAGCAGATGTCACTTTGGAGACTCAGGAAATTCCTCCAGTGAGTCCAATGTAGTTACAGCCAAATTCCTTCTGAAGGCACAACCCTGCTCTGCCACCAGGAGTTAAAATCCAGCTCCTCTACATCCCACAGCTCAGGGTTTGCCTCGTGGGCCCCAGGAATTCCTTCCTGGCTGGGGCAGAGGGAATGGGTCTCAGATTTTTAGGCAGGTTCTTCTCCTCCCAGCTCAAAGGCACTATCAGAATTATCAGTGCTGGGAGCTCAGAGTCACTGTGACATTAAAAAAGCAGTGTACAATAGAGTGCTGATTGCTGGAGAGCACAAATGGCTCAATAGAATGGGTTTTCCCTGCTCAATTATCCCAATACACTGCCATTGGCAGCTACAGAATATTCTTTTTTTTATTCCCTGCCTTCCCCCAATTTTTGAGCTCTCTGTGTGAGCCTTTAGCCTGACTCTGCAGCTGACAGCAGCTCAACAGAAGAAAAGGGGCTGGAAAAGGAGTTTTATTGCTGCTCAGAAAGCAGAGGGCTGGAAATAACTGGAAATCCTTGCTTGGAGCAGGGGGGTGGATCTGATGGCTCTGTGAAGTCCCTGCCAGCCCCAGATATTCTGTGACTCTATAAAATGGAAAAGGATGTGATGGTGGAAGCTCACAAAATTGTTTGAATTGGAAGAAGTATTTTTAATGTGTTTACAGTTGGTGAATTGTTCTACTGAAGGAAAAAAAAACTGGCAAGGTTTGTTGTTGAGATGAGTAAAGCCATTTTTCCATCATTTATGTGGGCTGCTTCTCTCACATCAAAGCTAAGACAATCACAGGAGCAGGTTCCTTTATTGTAACCCAGCAGACAGTTCAGGTGGTTTTGTGTCACAAGTGGTGTCACACCAGGCTGTGGGGTACGAGAACACTCCCCAGTTTTTCCTGCTCTTATGTTTTTGGACTGGCTTGGAACGGGTTGCATTTCACAGAGTTTGAAGAGTCCTTTTTATTCTTTGGCCACAATAACCCCTGGAACGTTCCAGGCTGGGGACAGTGCCCAGGCAGGAAGGGACCTGGGGGCACTGATGGACAGCAGCTGGACAGGAGCCAGCAGTGTGCCCTGGTGGCCAAAGGCCAGTGGCCCTGGCCTGGATCAGGAATGCTGTGGCCAGCAGCAGCAGGGAGGTCATTCTTGACCTGTACCTGGCACAGGTGAGGCCACACCTCGAGTGCTGTGTCCAGTTCTGTCCCCTCAGTTTAGGAAGGACATTGAGATTCTTGAGCAACGAGGCTGGCGAGGGGTTTGGAACACAAAGCCTGTGAGGAGCAGCTGAGGGAGCTGGGGTTGTTTATCCTGGAGAAAAGGAGGCTCAGGGCTGATTTTATCACTCTCTGCAGCTCCTGAAAGGTGGCTGTGCTCAGCTGGGGTTGGTCTCTGTCTCCAGGCAGCACTGACACAACCAGAGCACACAGCCTCAAGGGAAAATTAGGTTGGATATTGGGAAAAAGTTTTTTATTGTAAGAGTGATAAAATACTGGAATTGTCTGCATGGGGAGGTGTGGAGTCACCATCCCTGGATGTGTTCAATAAAGCCTGGATGTGGCACTCAGTGCCATGGGTTAGCTGAGGTGTCAGGGCTGGGTTGGATTCCATGATCTTGGAGATCTCTTCCAGCCTCGTCATTCTGTGAATTTTTCTGTGAATTCTCCTTCCCTGCAGTCAAGTGCCCACACAACACCTGTGGTCAGGTAGCCAGGTCTGACTTGTTCTCCTCAGAGGTGCAGGCTATGGGTTTGAAAAGTGCAGCTCTGAGATGCTTTTCTGCACAGGGTAGATATTTTGGAGGCAAGAAGAAAATTTAAATCCCATAGAAAGGCTGTGGTTGTGTTTTGGCTCCTTAAATCTTAGAGGTGAGGCTGTCAGAGGGTGCCAAGATGTGCCAGTTTTGGAGGTTTCTTTCTCTCTAAGATGCCATATTCTATCCCAGCTCATTTCCCTGTGAGGTTCAGATTTTGGGGCTAAAATTACCATTCCTTGGGATGGCTTAAAACTTGATTTTTTGTGCAGGAGCTGCCTGCAGACAGCAGGAACAGGTGACATCGCTGGGCTGCAGTGACCCAGGGCTCAGTCCAGTGTCTCGTTGGTTTTGATGCCTAAAGATTGCAGCTTTTATGTATTTTTCATGTATTTGTAGCTTTGTAGCTATTAATATGTGGTTATCTAGCTCCTGCTATTTTTCCTACCCTAACCCTTAGATTTGAGAGTAGTAAGTTAACCTTCTAACACATTCCTGAAATACTCAGTCTTATTTTCAAGAAGAGAATCTCCAAGAAGAACATTTTGTTTTCTAACCAGAATCTGAGAAGACACCAAAAGAAATGGGGCAAAGAAGCCCTGGACCAGCTGCAGTGGGGCAGTGCCTGGGGGACAGACATCTAATCAATATTTAGTCCAGGAATGACTTTATTCTTTATATTACACAGAAATGTGATGTTTTCTTTAATATCTTGGCTGAGAAAACCTCTGGTAGCTGAAGATTTTTTATTTTAGGGGGTTGTTTTAATTAAGATAAAACGCATTAAAATAATTCAGAAAAAAGTAAAGCAATTTCTGGGTACTTTACTATCAAGTACTTTTTCTTCCCCCCTTCTTCACATACACCATTAATTAGCTAATTAACCTCAAATGGGGCTAATTAAGGGTTAACATCATCCCCTTCCTGAACCCCTGGGAGGGCACTCACTGATGTGGAAGGAGGATAAACTGTTACTGGGAATTTGTCAAGGTCTTTCATACAAGCACAAGCAATTAACATTAATTGTTTAAGATCGTTCTCACTCAAGCTCACTCTGGTATTATTTTTCACTAATGAAAGTAGAGAGTTAATTAGCTCTTTCTGAGTAAATGTTTTAGACAGATATCCTTTGTCTCAAATGAGGGTGGGCATGTGGGGACAGGCCAAGCATCAAATCTCAAAAAAGTTGTGTCACAAAGTATTTACGAATTTGTGGTTTGGTTGTTGTTTTTTTTTTTTTTTTTTTTTTTTTTTTTTTTGGTGGTTTTTTTTTTTTTTGTGTTGTTGTTGTTTTTTTGTTTTGTTTTGTTGTATTTTTTGGGGGTTTTTTGTGGTTTTTTTGTTTTGTTTTGTTGTGGTTTTTTTGGTTTTTATGTGGGTTTTTTTGTTGGTTTTTTTTGTTTTGGTTTTGGTTTTTTTGGGGTTTTTTTGTTGTTTTGTTGTTGTTGTTGTTTTGGGGGTTTTTTAGTTTGTTTGGTTTTGTTTTTGTCTAAAAAGCCATTATTTTAAATTTCTGTAATTTTTTTCTTTTCCCTTCGATTGTTTTGATCATTTGGGAGTAACTGACTGGTGTTTGTGCATCAGGTTTTATAAAAATAGAAACCTTTGAGCAGAAATAATTCCAAATTACCCACGAGAGGAGCAGAAGTTGTTGTTATTTGTGACACCAAGGAGAGCAGGGCTGTGCCTTTGCAGTGCCCTGGCTTTGATTGCCAATCCATGCCCTCCATCCCACAGCTCTGGGAGTTACCCACGCTTTGTTTCCACCTTGTCTGAAACCAAAAATAATCTTTTTGTGAGGCAGAGACACTGTCCCCCTGTTTTGGGGCTCAGAGGTGACCCCATCACTTTGGGCACTTTGATCTGCTGTGATTGGCTTTATCATTTTTAGATGTTGCCTCACTCCTCGGGTGTGTGCTGACATGGAATTGAAACATTCATCATCCAGAAATAAAATTAAATGGAACTGAGTGGAAGCTCCTTCTCCAAGGTGTTGAGTGCTCAGGCTGAGGCACAAAGAGCAGCTTTTTTCTAATGCAGGTCACAATAGAAGCTCTTAATTTTCCATCTGAGATGCTCAGCTGCATCCTGCTGTCTTAGTCATTAATGCAATAAATTAACTCTGGCTATAAATAAATCCCAAAGTTTAGCCCTTAATGAGGTCGTGGAGATGGAAACAAAGGAGATGAATGAGTCAGTGGGGCTGGGGGCACTGTGCAGGCACAGACACTCAGGAGTGAGAAACATCTTCTGCCTCTGATCATTCAAGGACTCGACCTGTCTGCTCCAGCCTGCTCACAGGGGAGCAGCTGTTAGGTACCTAATTGGTGTTCAAATTCCAGAGATTGCCCAAAAAGGGAGGGAAAAAACAGATGTGAGGGTCCCCCGTGGTTGTGCTTGAGAGACACCTGCTGAAGAAACAATTTTTGGATGTTACTGGCTTGCTATAACAATGAACCCACCCACCCCAAACAGAAGCTCCTCATAAAAATCACACCCTGGACAGTCTTTGGAACCACTCTGGGAACACAAAGCAGCCCACGGAAGATAAAGTTCGTGCTGAGTCAGTTCTCTGTCACGGGAAACTCCCCCTATTATTCCCTTTATGTTCCTAAAGGCAGGAATTTTATTTTTAAGGACAACTCCAGCCCCCCATCCATCCACCCCCAAATAAAACAAACTCCCCTCCCACTCAATTGTCCCCAACACAGCTCTGCCAGAACCAGCAGAGGCTTCAGCAGGGCCTGGTCTCTTCTCTGCAGCCTTGTAAAGGCCAAACATCCAACATCCAACATCTGTCCTGGGTAAACATCAGCACATCCAACATCTGTCCTGGGTGGAATCAGGGTGGGATGGGGCACTGGTTCTTCCCAGCAGTTGCCAGTGAGACCTTGCCTGGCTCAACCTGTCCTGGTGATGCCTGGAAAAGCTGAGCTGGGACAGAGACTGGACAGAGCAAAAGGAATAAAATAGGAATTTATTTGAAGGATTCACCTTGGGCAGTGCAAGAGCCTGGATGGGGCTGCACCCAAATCAAACCCAAGATGGATCCTGGTCACGAGTTTTACACTTTTATAAGTTTTGGTTCATCCACACATTGGGGTCAATGATCCACCCACAGCCCCAGGCTATGAAGTCTCAGCCCCTGGTTTGTTCCCTTTCCCTCACTGTTGTTTGTGATTTTTGGGTACCAGCTGTCCCTGACTCTCCAGCTAGAAAGGAATTGTTTTGTCCAACTGCCCTGTGATGAGACCTTGCTAATTTTATACCTAATATGAACCTAACATATTACACCTAACATGAAGTTTCAGAGTTACACACTAAGCAGCAGAGATTCTGAAAAATAAAAAATCTAAATGCCAAGGCATCTCCCACTGGCACTGGGAGAAGGGTCAATATTGAACAAATCCTATTAAAAACCAGATGGGCAGAGGGAAGCTCTGCTCCCTCCCAAGGACACATCATGAATGTCAGCTGGCTGGAACCGGACATGGATCTCCTGAACTCTGTGCTCAGTGCCAGGATCGGAGCTGGGAGCTGAGCCAGGGATGCAGGGGGAGTGCACAGGGAGGACCTGGGCACGTGAAGGGCCATGGGGTCATTGTGGCCAGGCCCTGAGGTGGCCCAGGGGTGCAGAGGGCAGGAGCAGAGAGAGGGAAAAGCCATGAAAACATTCCCAGTGATACCAGCTTCATGTTGTGTGTCAGAGTGGCTGAAAATGGAGTTTTAGGCTGAACCTCCAGTCGAGTTCAGGGCACAGGGGTTTGGTGCAGCCTTGTCAGTGATTTTTGGGGGGATTTAGGTTAAGAAGAATTTAGGAAGCAGCAGAAGTTACTTAATCAGTGAGTAGGAGTGTGGTGGCCTGAGGTTTTCATTTTGCTGGAGTCTGCCATGGATTTCCTGCTGGATGAGGGGACCAGGCACAAGAACAGCACAAAAACCCTCTCTGTCACCACTGGGATGATGGCAGTGCCTCAATCCCTTTCTGTCTCTGTGCTCATGATCCAGCTCTGCCCACTGAAACACAGAGTTCAATTCCCCTTTTCCTCTGTACTCCAATTATTCCTCCTCATTTTCCTACGTGAGCACAGGAATGTTTGTAGAAATGTAAGTAATTTCCCTCCTCATGGAGTGCTTTTAAACCCAGAGAAGGGAATTGCAGAGTACAGGATCTACCCCATTTTTAACAAATGAAATTTAATTATCTAATCAAGTGTTGACCTGGTTTGTTCCCAGGAAGTTTCAAGGAACCATTTCTGCAGTTTAGAGATCACGTACGTGCTAAAGGTTATTGAATTGAGGTTTGGACTTGTGATATAAATTCTGCACTAAAATGAATGTGTGGCTGAGATTCAGGCTCAGGCTGGGTATTTGAAGATGTATTTTGTGGTGTTCAGGTTTTGAGAAATGTGTGAGGGTTTTTTTTTTGTTCTATTTCTCCAGTCAGTCCCCTGGGTAAGCTGTTTTGATGAAATTTGGCAGAGCTATAAAACTTGCAGAGATCCCATCCTTGATTCTTTTTTTTATCATGGGGCCTTGTCAGAGTGTCAGAGAAGAGCAGAACTTGTAGATGCAACAAATATGAAAAAGGCATTTTTATTTTTTAACTATAAAGCTGCAAACAGCAAAGAGTTGTTCTGGTTGGCAGAAAAAAAAGTGCAAAATGCTGTAAATTTTGCTTTTATTTTCAGACCTGGAGGTAAAAATGCCTCGTGTTTGTTCAGCCTGGAGGAGAGAAGCTTCAGGGTTACCTGAATTGTGGCCTTCAAGTGCCTGAAGGGGACAAGAGAGATGGAGAAAGGCTTCAAGGGATGGAGGGACAGGACACAGGGAATGGTTTCAAACTGACAGAGGGATAGATGGGATATTGGGGAGGAATTCCTCCCTGTGAGGATGAGGAGGGGATGGAATTCCCAGAGGAGCTGTGGCTGCCCCTGGATCCCTGGAAGTGTCCAAGGCCAGGCTGGAGCAGCCTGGGATAATAGGAGATGTCTCTGCCCAGAGCAGGGGGTGGAATTAAGTGACCTTTACGGTTCTTTCCAACCCAAACCTTTCCATGATTTTATGATTCCTTGTGGGTCATGACAAGAAACTGAGAAATGGCCACTTTCCAGTGTCCGTGGTTTCCTTGCACTTCCAATTTTTGAGAACTTTGGTTTCTAAAATTAAATTACTTTAACACTGTGCCTTCAACATAATAATAGAATGTGTTTTCCATCCCTTAATTCTCCTTTGCTCACTTGGGGACACAAGTGTGAGGGCTCTGGCCAATGTCCCCCTGTTGCCATTTCCTTCCCCAGGGGCCAGGACAGAGATGACAGCCCAAAGGAATTGTGCTGGGGAGTGCCTGGAGCACCACAAGCAAAGCCCTGTGGCCTCTCAGCTGCTGAATGCTGTGGGTGTACACAGACCTAGGTGTCACATTAATTATCTGCAGTTTAATTAGCTGGAACTGAAATGACCTAAAATTTCTTATTGCTTGTCTGGAGTGCACCAACAGATGCCCTTTGCTTGTCCACTCCTGACTTCCTCACCTTTGCAAGGAGCTGGGGCTAAAATGAGATCTAGGAATGGCAGGATCAGGAGGCATTTTCACATCCCCTTCAATTTATGAAGAATGTGAGACCCTCTGGCTTGGAGGACATCAGAGCAGAGCTGGTTCTGCTCCTCCTCTTCAGAGATGCATTTAATGAGTGCTGACAAATGGGGTGACTTGTGGGGAATTGCCACTAATGAAAAACAGGAACTATTTAGCACAATAGTAATACATTAAAAAATAACTACACAGTAATAATAAATATATTAATGAAAAAGAGCTTTCAGCTGTGCCTACACCAGATGAGTTTTTCACCTGCTTCCTCCTCCTGGTGACAAAATGGTCCATTTCTTCTCCATGCAGAATAATAACCTTTCCTAGCAGGAATATTATGTATTTATTCTTAATAATACAACCTTCCTGTGGCTTCTGGGTAGTTGCATAGCTGGAATAATACACAAAATTCCAGGTGTGTGTTTGTGGTGAGGGGGTGATCGACCTTCAGAACTGTCCATCCAACCAAAGCAAAATACCTTTTCCCTGCCCAGATTTAGGAAGTGTTCAAACACAGTTAAGGAGCTGATTTTCTCCAATGCTTTGCCCCATCATTCTTCCTGCCTGGTGGTGATAAATTATGCAAGAGCCACTCACAGCATCTGAGCCTCTCTCCTAATTTGCTGCGAGGAAAGCGTGGCAGTCACACCCCGAGCACTGCTGGGAGCAGGGCTGCAATGTGAGAGATTTGTTAATAGAGTCCCACTGACAATATCTCCCCTGATAGAATTGATTGGAAAAGCACCAATGTTCCCAGTGTGGTCCAGCAGGTAAACACTCAATAAATTGAAGAATAAAATGAGGGGAATGGTTGCCTGAAGGGTAATAAACAGAGGTGATGCACAAAGCACTCAAACCCAAGGGCTGCTGCAGCTGGAACCGTTCAAAAGGCATTTACCAAATGACAGAACCCCAACAGGATTTGGCTGGATGAGGCAGGAGAGCTCTGGGGAAAACCCAGGTGCTGCAGCTGCTTTGTTTCAGCAGGTACTCCTCGCTCTCTAAACAGGTATTTAATCAGGAAGGGCTGGAAAGGAAGGGAAGCTGAGGGCTGCTGCTGCCTGCTGGTTTTCTAGGAGAGTTCCTGATGCCCATCAGGCTGAAGGGAATGTATATACACATTCCTTAAGTAATAATATTTATTTAATAATTCAGTAAGAGAGTTCTTCCTGCTGTGCCCTTGGAGATGTTGGTGCCTGGAGGTCTTTGGTCTCCTCCTTGAGAGCAGCCTGACAGGTGCTGTTGGACTGAAAATTTTGTTTGGGATGGGAGAAGGCTCTTGGAAGTCTGGAAAAGCCTGCTGGCATTGGCAAATGAACATTCTGAGCCTTTTTTGATGTGTCCATGATGCTTTTTGAGGAACTGCTGTAATGAAAGTCCTGGCTTTGGTGACCTGCAATGTGAGGCTGCCCCTGGATTTTGATGCTGTAAACAACGTCTCAAGAGCCTTTTTATCCTCCCTTGTGCATAAAGATGACAGGAAACGCCTTTTAAAAGAGCAGGAGTGTTTCAGAACTGCTCCTGATTTATCACCACCCTATTTTACACCACTTTTTGTGCATAAAGATGACAGGAAACGCCTTTTAAAAGAGCAGGAGTGTTTCAGAACTGCTCCTGATTTATCACCACCCTATTTTACACCATTTCTCGCAGTACTAAAAAGATGAGATGACTTTTAATGTGTCTATAATGGTATCAGAACAGATGAGAGTGAAATCAGGTTCTTCAGATCAGAAGGTTTATATCCTGATCCAAGGCTCTGGCTGCCAGGCAGACACCCAGGATTGCTCCCTGTGCTCCTATGGATGTTTTAGGATCACAGATAATGTCCTGCTGGCCAGGAGCTCAGTGAGCTGGGACATCTGCCATCCTGCTTTTCTGTCAACATCTCCTTTCCGTTGGAAAACTGGCTCCTCACTGAGAATATTCCCATCAGTCAAGGGGTGAGGGATGTAACCCCTCCCTCCACCCACAGCAGAATTTCAAGAGCGTTTCTGGAGCTGGTTTGTAATATCTTGCTGTGCAGAAGTGCTGCTGCCTTTCTATTTCTGAGTGTGACCCAGCCTTTCTCCACTTCCACCCAGCAAACCCCTGTCACTGGGTAAAATCTGCTTATGACAAATGGTGCTAATAAATTTTTTTGCCACCCAGACTGATTTGTGGTGGTGCTGGGCTTGGAGGTCAGACAGGGCTGCTATTTCAAAAACCCGTGGTGTGCTGAGTTAAAACTCCAATTCCTTCCCTCCATGAGATGGAAACAGTTTTTTTAACCAACATTTCTGCCAGGCCTGGAGAGACTTTGTGCTCTGTTTTTCCTTGGTTTATATCTGAGAAGTGAAGGAAGCAGCACTCAAATGGACAATGATTATACACATCCCCTCCTTCCATCCCGTGTGCTTTAAGTAAACTTCACCTTGTGCAATATTCGATCCTTTTTCCAAATGGGTGAAATCCTGTGGAGATGAGGAGTTAAAGGATTGTTGTGGTTTAACATAGTTCGGTTTTTAGTTAAGGAAAAATCCACCAGCTATGGAAGTGATTCCCTATATCAGGACTTGGGCAGTTTCCTTTGGGCCTGGTGGGACCAATCAGGTTTTGAATTCTGACACCTTGTTAAACCACTTGAGAAAGCTGAACATGCCTCTGTGAAATCACATTTCAAAACCAACAAACTCTGGGAAAATCTCTTTGATTCCAGCTCTTGAATGGGTAACTGGGAGCCCACGGGGCCAGGCTGGGCCCTGCAGTGTGTGCCCTGGCCAGGTCGGCTCAGATTCTGCTGCCAACAAAATTTCTGCTGCTTAAAAAAAAACCCATCTCAGCACCACAGCCGGCACAGAGAGGCTGCACCATGCACCAAAAACAACGTGACCCCGTTCAGGAGTGCAGAACCAGCTGAAATCAGCGCTGAGAGCCTCCGTGGCCCCTGAGATCATGTGAAAAACTGCATAAAGGCCATTTCCTAATGCAGGGCATGGGTAAGATTAACTCTTTCAGTGCTGTAAAATTCCATTTAAAAATAGATAAACATGCGGGCGCCCCTTCTACTGAATCAGAGAGAAGGAAAGGTGAAGGCACGGGAAGAGAACAACACAGAGACACCATCAGTGGAAAAAGAAAAGCCAAATCCCAGACGGGAAGAGAATGAGGAAATGCCTTTGTCTTGGGCTGAAATTCTCATGTAAGGCTGTGGTGAAGACATAATTGACACACACATCATCCATCAGACTCCTTTTCCCTGGGACTCATGGAATGCATTGGGGGGATGTAGCATTCCAACCACAGCCACGAGCAGAGGCACCGGTGCTAAAGGAAGCAGATGTTGAAGCAGCTGTGATTTGATGAGAAGCTTGAATAGAGAGAGATGAAGGAGATGAAAACCTTTGCCCCAGGATAGAAGAAGACCTCTGTTCCCCAGAGAGGGATGAAGAAAACTTTTGTCTCTGTACTAGAACAGCTCAAAACTGCACCCCAATAAACGGAGATGATCCATGGTAGTAGTTGTGGAAAGACTGACAACCGTGGGAGGGACTTCACGATTGTAATTTCCAGGCAGCTGCTATTTGTGAAAATTAAAACCATGAGAGAACTGTTTCTTGTGGAAAGGTCTCCATGGCATGGCAAGAGAAACTCCTCTGCTTAAAGGAACTGAAGAAAGATCATTTTAGAGGTGGTAAACTGGCTGAAAATACCAGGTTTTGTCTCTTTACATTGTCAGTGGAAAAAGAAAGAGGAGTTGGGGGAGGAAAAGTGTTCTGAAGGTTTATTCTGATTTCTTGTTATTTTTCTTTTAGTTCTGTTAGTAAAGTTTTCTTTATACCCTTTAAAGTTTGGATCCTGTTTTTGCCTTTTTCCTAATCCCTATCTCACAGCAGAAAATGAATAAATAGTTCTAGTGGGTGCCCTGGTGTTTGGCCAGTGCTCAACAGGCCACATTGAATTTGTGCGTTGGCCAAGAAACCTGGAACTGGCAAACCAAGACCACTGCAGGATGGACTCAGGTGTGATCCTGCAGTCCCCCTCCCTGGGGATGGGGTTTTCAGGGAGGAGATCTCCATGGAATTTCCTGGGAACCGACTGCAGCAGTGGCATCAATCAGAAAATGCTGCAGGAGGCAGAGCCCTCCAGCAAGCTGCAGCTCCGTTCAGAGGGAGCAGAGGGGACAAATCACATGGATTTCTGCTTGGGAATTAAGATGTTTTGTGCCATTACAGGGAAATCATTGTCTCTTTAAAATCCATCCCTTTAAAATCCATCCCTTTTTTTGTCTGTACTCCATACTTTAGTTCTGCCCCTTCCTGTGCATACAAGTGTCCCATTTAAAGGACTGTTCAGAGACCCCCTTTGGGCCATCTGGTTTTATGGAGCCAGGGCATGGAGTGTCCCTGCAGTGCCCGTTGCTGTGGAGCAGGGACGTGCTGCAGGGAGATGGATGTGACTCCATGTGCCACAGCAGCTGCAGAAATTACAGCCTGGGAAGGATAAGGAATGGCCAAAGCTCAGCTCCAGCCTGGCTCTGCCTCTATTGCCTCAGTCCTAATCTAAAAGTATGCAATAAGGATGCCAGGGAATTAAACCTGTGTCTGAGGTCATGGTGGGAGTGGGGAGGCAGCAAGCTTGGAGTAGAAACAAAAAAAACTGCAATAAAAATCTGTAGAATTCCCTGTATTCGAGCCATGCTGGATCTCAAACAGCTCGGTGCTTGTAATGTGGCAGCATGCTTTATGATGGTCCATTCCCACAAGGTGAATTAAAACAAGGATTAAAAAGCCCTTATAAATCAGATTTTATAGCTGCCTAAACCACCTGCAAACTGTTGGTCCTTGTTTTCAAAATCTGCCATCATTCTGCTGTCAGATTGATCCCGGTTTCATTAGCAGGGCTGGCATTGCCTGTGCTGGCAGAAACCACCAGCTGCATAAATTACCCCGAGAGTAATTGTGAGCAATGTCTTCATTTTGTCAACAGCATTCCAGAGTGCCAAGGATGCCCTTTATGCACTGGTTTTAATTGTCTCTGCTGGGTGTGTTTTCAGCAGATTTCACCTGAATGAGAAATGACAGAAAGACTGACGTGGGCCTGTGGTAGTGATGTGAAATCCAAGAAGAACATTTACCAAGGGGCTCGCTGCTATTTGTGAACAGTTTGTGATTCAAACGGGAGCTTGAAATACTGAGGATGAGTGAAGGAGTGCTTTGGTGGCCTGCTGTAGCACAGAGAAATCTTGTAAATGAAAATCTGAGCTTTGTTCATTGTGGGGGAGTTAAACTCTGGTTCACCAAGTGCTGCAGGTGATGGGAACTCTCTGAATTTTGGAGGAAAATCTTGATTTCCCTCAGTGTGGTCATTCCTCCATCAGAGGTTCTTAGCTTACAGCAGTGTTTTGGAACATGGCACAAAGTCTATAAAATCTGTGTGAGCCCCCAGCACATTGTGAGTGACCAAAATCAGCATCTGGGGTGACCAAAATCAACATCTGGGTGTGCTTTGCCTTTCTTCAAGGTTCCCCCAGTGCTGGATGCATTAAACACTTGGGAGAGGATAATGGCTGCAAGTTCTGTGTCACCAGTTTGGAGAATTGTCTCAAAATCCTTCTGGATAAACGAGATGTCCATAAATATGTAATTAATGAGCATAAGAGGAGCCAGCAGCCAGCAATCACATCTGTGCCCTAAATCCTGGGCAGCCTGTGCTCAGAGAGTTCCTCTGTGCCACGAGTGGGTTTTAAAGCTCAAGATTCCACATAAAAATGACTTTTTCTCTTTGGTTGTGAGTAAAAATTTTTAAAAACCAAACAAAAAGCCCCAAGGGAGAGCCAGGGAATTGTTAAAGCTCTCCAAGGCTCTGTGCTATGCTCAGACCTCTCCATCCTCATTTTCCTTTCAAACCCTGAACCGTGGTGACCGTGGCAGGAAGAGCTTTTCCCATCAATCAGGGCTGGATTCTGGCTGCCAATGCACAATTTAGCATCTGCTCCAGTCTGGGATCTGAGTCACACTGAGCTTTAAACCTGTTCAAAATCCCATTAAAGCCAGTGCTAAGGCCCCATAAACTGAGCTGGGTTTAGTGTAGATCTGCTTTACAGATTTCTTCTGGAGTGTCAGCACATTTGGAGTTTTTTTGGTGAGTGAGGACCTTTGGATGAGCTATGGTTAAATTTGTCTGGGACCACAGGACGTGGATCCTTATTCTTTGAAATTAGAGTGGAATGTGGAATGAGCAGTCCTCCTCCTATTTACAGGTTTCAAAGATATCAAAGAAAATTCATGTGGTTTTTGGTATTTTTATATGAACTGCCTGAGTTGTTGCACTACAGAGTTTTGACAAAAGCAAAACCCAAATTCAAATAAGAACAATCTCCACTGTTTTATGTTTCATAGGTAGCACTGAAGAATGAGTAACAATTCTATATTATGACTGTTATTAATTGTAAGCTGTTTAATGCTTTTTTTGCTTTATTACTACTTAGCTGAAGATAAATGACAAAGCCAGCTGCTTTACAAATCTTTACATACCATTGCATAGCTATCTACAAGACATTCATTATTTTAATAAACTTTCCTAACTACTGTTACTGAGAAGTTTTTAGATTATATTAGAGGGACTCTTCCAGTTAAGGCCTGGGTAAGTCCCAGCCTTACCTGCTCAAGCAGTAAACCAACAAACCTGAGTGTTTTCTGCACCAAAACTGTACTCAGATCATTCTGACTTGCCAAATTTGGATCTATAATAACTGGAACTCCTTTTGAACTTGGAAATCTTACCCAGGAATGGTTCTCCAAGCCTTTACTCTAAAATCAGGTTTGCCAGTTACTGCAGACTCTGGTACAGTATTTAGGGAATTGATCATGCATTGTTTTAAATCACCATTCTATTTCTCATGTCCTACTAATTGTGTGTATTATCTGATTTATTTCTGCTCAGTGTAAGTTTACTGTTTTGCCACGTATTGTTTTGCTTTTTCTGTTGCTTTCATGTTCATGAGAGACACACACGTTGTTAAAAAACAAAATAAGGGGGAGTATGGCTCCTCAAGAACATTTACACTAATATTTACACAAAAAATTTTGAAATCAAATCAAATCAAATCAAATCAAATTTGATCCCTAGCGGAGCGATACTGCTTTGAAGATTTGCATGTGCAGAGACAATTTCTAAAAGTTTTTATCTAAAGATCTTTAATTGAATATCCAATGATAAGGCCTGGCTAATTTACTGACCTAGGAAGGTGTGCACGTGTTTCATCACCAACAGGTCCAAAGTCGTTACCTGCTCTTCTGGACAAACATTGATCATCTCCAAGAGAATAATGGCCAGAGAAAAGCAAAATTACCTGAATTGCCATCCAGCCCTGGTGACCAGGACAAGAACAGAAGTGGGACTGCCAAGACATGTCTGTAAAGACTTTAAAGGCTTTTGCTGCCTGAATCTGACCATTTTTCAATCTATCCAAGCTAGCATACAGGCCCTTCGAGACGGTGTCACCAAACTAAGAGCTGTGGACAATAGACACTGGCTTGGACAAATATTTGGGGATGGGGGCTTAGTGGCTGGCTTAAGAATTTAGTGGAAACAGGAATTCATGTTTTAGCTGTATTGCTGCTCTTGGTGATCTGTCTGCCATGCAGTTTGCAATGTGTTCAGAAATGGACAGACAAGGCTATGAAGAGAATTTTACTGGTGGAACAGGAAGGGGGAGGTTTGGAAATACAGCTGGAGAGCAGGGCTCAGAGCACTGCTCAACTTGTGACTGAAGTGGATGTGCTAGATCCAAGTCTAGTGCTAAGTCTAAGTCTAGTGGGCTGCAAGCCCTGGCAAGTCAAGGCTTGGATGAGGAAGCAAATGAGGAAGCTTGAATGAACCCTGGATGAGGAAGCAAAAGGTGTGCTTTGTTTAAAATAAATCATGCAAGGCCCTGCGTGCCTGTGCAGGTCTGTGCAGAGCTCTGATTAGGTAATAGGACTTAGAAACACCAATCAGGTGATTGTTGCTATTTTTAGCAACACTCTTTGGATTGTATATACTTTGGAAAAGTATAAAAACTGATTTGTAGAATCAATAAACTGGCTTCATGTATGCAAACCGTGGAGACCCCATCTCTGTTAATGACTAACACCTAGAAGACAAATATTCCCTGGAAGTGAATATTGGATCTCCATCTCTGGCATGATGTGTTGAAGTCAGCAGGACGTTTTCTGTTGACTTCCCTGTGCCCAGCCTCCTATGAACATGTTTTATTCATTAACCTCAAAACCTTGGGAAGGAGTCAGTGAGAGAAATTATTAAACATTTGCTGCCTTCAGTTTATCCCCCTTAAATTCTGCTGGGGCTTTAATAGCTCAGGAAAAAGTTTGCAAGGTGATGGAGCAGGAGCCCATCTGTTCAGACAGATTAAAGGGAGAGGAGGACAATTTTGGAAGGATGAACACTGAAGGCATTGTTATTGCTCTTGCTGAGCTTAATTACAGAGAGTGGGGAGCAATAAATCCATCTGCAGGATGTACTGCTTGCTCTGGGAATGCACACCTCTGCTCCAAGGCAAAGATCCTCCAGCTGGATGTGACCTCTGAAGCCAGGCAGGAAGCTGCAAAGGGAATATTGGCACAGGGAGCAGCTGGGCTTGTTTCACATCCTGCTCTGGGGGGCTTGGAAAAGTCACTCAGGGCATTAGGGGAGTAACTGGGTGTACTGGGATGGACAGGGCCTCTGGAATGGTCTAGGCCAGCCCCCTCCTCAAAGCAGGCTCCAGACTAATTAGAACAGCAATTAGAACCTCCAGAAGAGCACAGGACCACATCCATTGGAGCTTGAAGTGCTCCAAGGGTGGAAACTGCAGAGCCTGTGAGGGAAACCCATTCCTGTGTGTGAGCACCTCACAGGAAAGGTGAGAAGGATTGAAATTTGAGCTTTAAAAAGTTTAATTTTTTTAAGGTTTTTAAGGAAACTTTTCCCAAGGTTTGAATGGAACTCCCCATGTTTCAGCTCGTTCCCTTTGGCTCTTGTGCTCCCTCAGGGCAGCAGATGAGGATCAGGATTTGTCCTTGGACACGGGGATGGGATCCCCTGAGCCCTCTCCAGGCTCCTGCCACCCCCACCCCTCCTTGTCTGGCAGATGCTCCAACCCCATCATCATCATCTTCAATCATCTTCTTTGGTGTCTGATGAATGGAACCTTAGACTTGGAATATTTTAGGTTGCATTCAGGGAAGTAATTGAATTTCACAGTCTATGGCTCCCTTCTCTTTTTAAAGAAAAATAAAATAAACAGTATTAAAAACTTTTTGTTTAAAATAATGAAAAGAAATTGGATTTCTAGATCCAGTGGAGGGGAGGGTGGAAGACCTGATCAGAGTTCATGTGGGAAGGGGAGATCAGAGGAAGGATTTGAAACTTTGGTCGTGGAGGAAAATCTTTGCCACCAAGCAGTTAACTCAGATCCCAAGGAATTCAGTCTTTGAGGATCCCACCTAAATTCATACCCAGGACAACTGACACTTAAAGATCTATTAAATAAAAAAAACCTCAAAAAAACTTCTGAAGAAACTGCCTTTAGTCAATTTGATACTTGCAAAATTTCTGCCAAATTGCAATAAACTCTTGGTTAACCTGTCATTGTTCTAAAGCCTGAATTTTGCCAAAATACCAAATTTCCCCCATGAAAACAATAATTAGAGCTGGTGATGTGTTTTATATCACTTTGAACTATAAGGAGATATTTTACTGGAATAATTTCACCCTTTCCATTAAAAAAAAAAAAAAAAAAAAAGTTTGCAAAATCAGGTTTTATTTTCCCCAAAGGTTATCTGGGTTTATCTCCCCTGGAGGAAGCGAATGCCCTAAAGACAGCCTGGATTGCTTCTCCAATTATGGCTGTTTTCCTAACTAATAGTTTTTAAATATTCCCTTTTAATGCTTTGTACGGCTTTTGAAAATACCAGCAATATTGCTCATAAATCATTGTCCTTTCCTTTAGCTCTCCTGGATTAATATAAATTCACTTTAATTACCACTCTGTTTGGAGCAAGTGCCTTGGGTCCTGCCTGGGTTTGGGGTGGGGTAATTCAGCTCATGAAGAGCTGGGTTGAGGCTGGGGTCATTAAACGGGGAAGGAGACACTGGGAAGGGCATTTATGTGCTGGGGAAAATTCCAGCTTGCCTTGAGGAGCTTTATTCTTTAACTGGATGCGTTTCTGAATGCTTTTATTCGGATTTTTTTCTCCTCAGTGCCTTCTCACCGCTGTTGGCTTTGTCCACAAAGCTCTGAAACAACTGGGTGTGAATTAATGGTGGTGGCAACTGCCCCAGGCACTCCTGGAGGTGTGGCAGTGTCTGTGTCACTCCAACACATGATTTCCTGTAGAAATCACTATCTGGTGGTGGGAAGAGCCCAGGCTGCTGCAAACAGCAAAGTTTGGTGTTACTGATCCTGTGCTTTTTTGGCCACTTGTGATTTGTGGAAGGGTTCCCAAGCTCCATCCCTGCACACAGGGCTCCTCAGCCACCCTGGGCATCCACTGGAGTATAAATGCCATCATTTTATACCCATGCTGTGCCAGAACAAACACAATCAGCTGTGCTGAAGTGACAAAAATCCTGATTTATATCCCTGGGGAGTGGAGTCCAAACGGAGCCCAGAGGTGAGAACGGAGGTGTAACTTCTTGTGCAGCTCACTCCACTGCCTCTTTAAGGAAACATCCATTTCTTCTGCTAAATAACAAGGGAAAAAGGCCTCTGTGTGCTCCATTTTTCTCTGCTGACATTTTGATGTGATTAAATTCATGGTGCTGCAGAGAAATATTGCCCAGCAAAGCTCCCAGGCCAGGAGAGAGTGGGAAATTCTCCCAAAGCCAGCGAGAGCAGCACGGCTCCACTTCAGCAGAATTAGTGAAACACGTTTCCCTCTCACTTGTAAATCACTTTTTCCTCTGCACGGGGCACTTCTGTTAAATGTTGAGTTTGTTC